>OZ038514.1:28103687-28171187 GCA_964036315.1 Acanthosepion esculentum
TCTGTGTAAGAAAGTTGAAGGTTTCTGTGGATGCGTGTATGAAGGTTTTCGTGTTTATTTAGGTTTAGGTCTAGGTATATATATATATTCCCTGACGATCCGTTTAGGTGAAACCGTGGTAGGTTTGTCTGGCTCTCAAGGTCTCAATATATATATATATATATATATATATATATATATATATATATATATATATATATATATAATGTTTAGGGGTGTGTATGTAATTTTTGCAAGTAAATTAATATATGTTAACTTTAAATATACATTTTATGCCTTGATGTAGTCAAATAAAACCTTATTTATTTCGATGCTTTTTTTAATATCTCTTTAGATATTATGCACTAGTCTTTAAGTAAAATGTAAATTCGCATGTAAGTATATGTAAGTATATGTTTGGATGTAATATGGATATACTTTAAGTTCATCGATTTCGAGTGAATAAGTTACATTCGTGGTATATTTTTTGTATTTATGTATGTTTGTACCCCTCATTTATTTTGTAAGGTGTACCTATGTAATAGAAACACATTTTGTGAATGTATCTTAGGAATATTTGTACTAAAGTGAAATTTCCTTGAATAGATTTAAAATATGCATGTATTGATTCTTATATGATCTGAGCAGCCATTTCTAGGTATTTACTTTCTTTAATGAATGTCTTTCTGTTACATTCTGCGCGTGGATAAATAAAGAGAATTTCTCATGCATTTTCACAATCGCTTACATATCTAAATATATAACTGACAGCACATAATTGAACGTATGGGTGAATCTTTCGTTTTCTCTCTCTCTCTCTTCCTCCTCTTTTCGCTTTTTCTCTCTCTCCCTCGTCTTTTCGCTTTCTCTCTCCCATCTTTTCGCTCTCTCTCTCCTCTTTTCGATTTCTCTCTCCTCTTTTTGCTTTCTCTTTCTCTCTCTTTTCGCTTTCTCTCTCCTTTTTCGCTTTCTCCTTCTCTCCCCTCTTTTCGCTTTCTCTTTGTCTCCTCCTTTCGCCTCTTTTCTCTCTCTCTCTCTCTCTCTTTCTTGCTTTCTGTCTTCCTCTCTCCGAGAAAAAAGTTGTCCGTGAAAATTTCAGTACCTCCTCTTAATATATTTAAACTTATTTGTCTGTTTATCATAAACCTGTTTACATTTTCATGTCCTTTGTTTTTCATATTCGACCAACCGTAAAACTATAATTCCTTTCGCTACCATTCACTGTCCAAAAACAATTACCCGATGTAGTTGGCTTCACCGTAGCCGATCGGTTTAGGCATGGAAACAAGTTGTGGGTGCGCAGACGACTGTTTCCAAAAATTGCACGATAGAAGGATGAGTTGCAATGAATTGACTTCCGAAAAGAAAGGAAACAATTTTAATATTAAATTAATTCGGGAGATAGCTTTATTAAAATAAGCATGCATTCATTTAAAAAAAAATTCCATCTTATCAAATACGGTCAGATATTAGGAAGTGGATCGGACAGAATTTTTCTCAGTCTACTATATATATATTTTATTCAGTCGAGTTATCTCGGGCATTCATGATTCTATGACGCCAAGCATCACGGTCCTGCATCAAGGTCGGAAGGTCATTAGGGGAATTCTGGGTCATAACATAGCTGGTCAATGTAGGTGAGTGCTGGGCAATCAACTCGTCTTGCTTCATGGTTTGGTGTCCAGAACAGATCACTCGCCAGTTTTTGTTTTTCTTGTCCTGTAAAGCGCATTCCGCGTTCGCGCAAGATTGTAGAAATATCAGGGATTATTTCATAGAGCTGTGATTTAGTTGGATATTGTCTCCAGGAGATATTAAGTATAACTCTCAACATTCATCCGAGTGTAGGTTCCATCAAGCTTAGACTCCGCTAATGAATCCAATATACACGAAATATATTCCGCTTATCAAGCCAGTGATATATGAACAGAGCAAAGAGTTAAATATAATGTAACATTTGTGTATACGGAAAAAATTTGGAACTGTTTTACTGGTTCTACCACCATAAGAAGTGTTTAATATATATATATATATATATATATATATATATATATATATATATATATATATATATATATATATATATATATGTATATATATATATATATATATATATATATATATATGTGTGTGTGTGTGTGTGTGTATAAAGTTTTTTCAAGTCATATATATATATATATATCTTGAATCTATTGCTAGGTTAGCTACTAAGAAAGTTGGTTCACTGTGTTCTGTTAGACAACTCTCAAGAATCCCTTACATATAGATGTCTACCATTCGTTTATGCTTAGAATATTGCTGCTATATCTCTAGAGATTGAAAAGAAGAATCAGCAATATTATTGGTCCTGACCTTGTGTCTCGGCTTCAGTCATTTTCCCACTGCCGTAAAGTTTTTTCAAGTTTTTTTTCACTGCTCTTTGGACCGTCATAGCTGAAACTCCTCTCTCGTGTGTCAAACGACTTATGGATTGAATTGGATCTTTTGTAATTGATCTCTTTAGCTCTAAGTTGAAATGACGATCCCTCTTCCTGTTGTAACCTCCCGATCCAGATTTCCTCTCTACTGTTTCCTCTTTTTTAAACTTATTCACCGATCTCTTCATGGTTCTTGAATGGGCTTTGAATATGAAAGCCAGAGTATGAATGTTGGTACCATTACTGAAAGCCTGACTGATCTTTTCCTCTCATCATTGCTCAGTTAGCAAGACAAAGGGTCTGACACAAAACAATTTTAACCTGCTCTATTTTTAGCTGAATAACTCAAAGTGTCTTTCAGTGACTCTTATGAAAAATGGTGTCAAGATGTATTATCTGAAAATCTGAAAAAAGGGAACTCAATTAGTTTAGTGTTTTTTAGATATTAAACAATATGTGGGTAGGACAGTTATGCTGTTACACGTTTTGGACAAGTTTTCTGTTACACCCGATATATATATATATATATATATATATATATATTCATCTTTTGAAAATATATTTCAATTGGACACTGTTGAGTGATAAGCTAATTTTATAAACAACAGCCACCCGGGCTAATGCAAAGCTCTTCAGTAAAATGAATGGAGCACTTCAGCTGATTGGCATTTGTTTACATTCGTAAAAACAATACGCTAGATTTAGATGCGCAAGTCTGTTGAGTGAATATAGCTCAGTAGTAGAAGCTCTGACTGACGCCAAATTGGTTGGGTTTCGATCCTGGCTTGAGTCTTTCGAATGTCTAGTTGCACTTAGGAGTTGTGATACTTCGAAACAGTAATGTCTGCGAATATATATATGTATTAATAGCCCTGTCTTGTCTATAAATAATGTATATCTCCGCAGAGACGCAATATCTAAGTATTAAAAAGAAATTTTGGAAATCGATAAAATTACTGATTTTAACCCTATTGGAACCATCTGTTAGCATAATTGTCTTTATTAAAAATCTTTCAAAAATAAAATATACTTATCTGAAACTATGAGGAATTATAGATGATTTAACGTTTAATTAATCTGATTTGAAACAAATATTATTTACTTTTAGTGTAAAATATCGCAGAAATGCATTTTTTTAACTCTGAGGTAGCTGTTTATTTAAGGTGTTGTCAGTTTGGCTGACAGGCGGAAGATTCTAATTTTTTTACGGCGACGTATCTGTAAAAATTACTTGATGAATATAACATAAGCGCCTTTTGAACATAATTTTTAACTACTCAGTAATAATAAAATTTAGGATAATACTCTCCGTAATCTAATGTTTTTATTAAAGTTTTGGCAATTTGGATTTAAATTTACTATAGCTATTTCATTTATTTTCTGATAATGTCGTGTATGAACGTTGGTCTTTAGAAAAAATCTGCTCATTTATACACACACACACACACACACACACACACACACACACACACACACACACACACACACACACACACATACACACACATGCCATTGTTTTAATTTAAGAGTGTGCGTTTTTGTACTAATATAGTAATAGGAGAATTCTTTTGTAATAGTAGGTTTTTTCAGTCGATGTGGCATGAATTAAATTGTTCAATAAATAGAGGAATTTCACAGTTATTATCCGAAAGTTGCACGTCGGATCAGTTCTTTTAATCTCAAGTATGTGGTGCAGTTCAATTTATATATATTTATTAAAAAAAAAAATTCAACCTCAGCGTTGCGACCGCACGCTCCAAAATTTCTTACCGTTAACAATAACACATTTCTAAAAAAACATATTTCGGATGACATCTAATCTTTCGTTGTCCCGTTATTACCTGGATGTAAAAAACAAATCTATTTCCATACCTGATGATGTCTGTATGAACAGGCGAAAGTACTCGTATAAAAAGACCTTATGCAACCGGAATATATTAAAAACAGGGATCATAACATTCATCTACAGGTTCGGGGTTAATGTATCTTAATAAATTTGTTAGCGAAGATGTATTCTCGCCATTTATAACATTAGTTTCTCTATCTGCTTTTTGCATGAATGATTCATGTATTATATATATGTATATATATATATATATATATATATATATATATATATATATATATATATATATATATATATATATATATATCATTAAATTAAATATATATATATATATATATATATATCATTAAATTTTCAGAACGTTCGAAATTTTGGTTAAAAATATTGTTTTTCTTGCGTCAGCGGGGGTGGTGGACCAAATATAAGTATAGGAGGGCGTTGAATTGTAGTAAGGTTTTTCATTTATGATTAGTAAATATCATTTTTATTTAATGACTATAACACCTAACCGGTACCATTTCTGTATTAATATACATAAATTTAAAAGATTTAAAACTTTACAAATTATTATAATTAAAATGAAAAAAAGCAAAAACAAAAAAATTTAAAAAAAAATTAATTGTTCTAAATTTGTTCTTTATAAAACAATAGTGTCCATAAAATATCTTGTTCATAAAAAGCAATTAAAAGCTTTTCTAAGTAAATAATGTCTTAGTTTTACTGCATTTATTGTTTTACTATCCAGAGCAAATTTTTGGGAGTTTTGTTTTGCGAAAAAAAAAAAAAAAAAAAATGTGCGTACAGATGTAAAGAATTAAAAAAAAAAAAAATACATAGATTTTTTAAAACGTTTCTAAAATAATATAATTCCTTTATGATAAAGTCCTGAAATCACATTAAGATTCAACAATTATTTGATTTTCCAAGAATTTCCAAATCAATGTTTTTGCACCGTACCCCCTCTCCACAAAAAAACGCTAAAATTTCCTATATTAATATTTGGTCCCCCACCCCCGCTGACACAAGAAAAACAAGATTTTAAACCAAAATTTCGAACGTTCTGAAAATTTAATGATAATTTAATGATATATATTTAATTTAATGATATATATATATATACATATTTAATGATAATTTAATTATATATATATATATATATATATATATATATATATATATATATATATATGTATGTATATATAAATAAAAAGAACTCCAATATTCGCTTGAAGATGAAATGGAACTAATGTTTTTAATTTAATTACAAAATTAAATTTGAAGTTTTTAACTTCCATTTTTGCAACATGGTCATTACTATGTAGCGAAAAAACATATTTTAAATCAGTTAATTTATAATATTATATATATATATATATATATATATATATATATATATATATATATATATATATATATATATATATTCAGGCATTTGATTAAAAAAAAAAGCAATATTTCCCTGCTGATTATTGTTTTTAACTAATTTTCAATATTTCTAATTTATTTGATCTCCAGCTTTTACTGCTAAATAAAACTTCCCATATCTGAATAATTTCCGTTAACACTAGACATTTTCATAGACGCTTTTTGTTGATGTTTCCAGTTTTATTTTAAATATTGTGTTTCACTTATTTCTATAGGTTTTCTCCGGATTTTTTGTCGTTGTCCCTTCCAAATACTCTTAATATAGTTATGGCCACTGATTCGCTAAACGATTAGCATACCATAATGAAAAAATGACCCAAACTTAAGAAAAACAAAGTTTTATCGTCAAAGTCTTTATTATTATTAAGGGAAAAGACTAAAGGAATTTTTATTATCAAATTATGTTATGATCCTTTTTTGAACGTTTCAAATTTTGGTTAATATATTTTTTGTGTCAGCAAGTAGTCGGTAAAGATATAGGAAATTTTAGCCTCTTCTTTGCCGTGAAAAACACATTGATTTTGAAATTCATGCAAAAATCAAATAATTTTCAGATTTTAATGAAATTTCGAGAAATTAATTTTTGTATCGCTTAAAGTTTTTATTAGTTATACGCGGCACTCTTTAGAAAATTTAAATCATATTTTATTTTGTAAAACAGGACAACCCCTCCCCAGTTACTGAAAATCTACTCTGAATCGCAAAATAAAAAATGCAATAAACTAAGATATTATTTAATTTAAAAAAATTCAAATTTCTAATTGCTTTTATGAATGATATATTATAGTCACAGTTCGATGAATAAAGACTTGTTTTCATTTTTTAAATTTTAATTATAATAATTAATAAAGTTTTAAATCTTTTAAAATTTTGTCTTAATTTGTACCGGTGACGTGATACGGTTATTTATTGAATACTGTATTTACTAATCATAAATGAAAACGCTTGCTTACTTCAGCGACCCCCACCTTAAATGTAAAAGAATTTTAAATTTATTTTTTCCATGTATAAACTTGCTGATTTTTGTAAATATGTACGTCCATACATGACATTATGAGAAAATAAAAGCGATAATTATTGTAAATTTAAAGCCAAAGTACCTAAAATTCAATAAAACATTAGATTACGGAGAATATTTTCGTAAATTTTTAATATTACTGGGTAGTTAAAGATTATATTAAAAAGGTATTTATGTTTTATTCGTCCAGAAATTTTACAGACATATTGACCGTTTAAAACATTAGATAAACTTGTGTCTGTCAGTCAAGCTGTCAACCTATTAACAACGTATGTCAACATTAAATTAACAACTATCGCCGTGTTAAAAAAATGCATTTCTGCGATATTTTTAAACCTAAAGTAATATTTTTTAGAAAAGTATATTGAAAGATTTTGTACTAAAGAGAATTACATCGTGATGATGGATGACTAAAAAGAGTACTAAAATTTTAGATTGTAGCAATTTTAAAACGAAAACTCCTTTCAGTCAATTTAAATCAAAGCTTATTGTAAATATTAAATTTAACCTATTAGATTATGGAAATTAAAATAAAAAGCTTCGAGAAAGATTTTTCATTTTTTAAAATTCATTTTATCGCGTTTCTATGAAAGTAACTAAATCTCTCTCTCTCTCTCTCTCTCTCTCTCTCTCTATATATATATATATATATATATATATGTGTGTGTGTGTGTGTGTGTATACGTGTGTGTGTGTGTGTATAAATATATATATACATCATATATATATATATTTATACACACACACACACACACACACACATATATATATATATATATAGCATAATGAGAGGCCACGTATACTTTCTTGATATGTATATAATATCTGGATAAAATAAATGAAACAAAATTGGGTGTTTTTTTTATGAAAGTATTTATTTCTGTGTTTTTGTATATATTTCTTTATTTAATATTTCAGACCACCTAGGTCTTTCCTCAGTATCTCATTTGATTTCTGAGGAAAGACCTAGGTGGTCTGAAATATTAAATAAATAAATATATACAAAAACACAGAAATAAATACTTTCATAAAAAAAACATGCAATTTTGTTTCATTTATTTTATCCAGATATTATATATATATATATATATATATATATATATATATATATATATATATATATATATATATATATATATATATATATATATACTCAAACGTCAGGACACGTGTAAATTGAATAGATATCACGTAGTTCTCATATGTCAAAATTAATCTTATATACTTCTGCACACGGATAAGATTCTATTTTACTCTTGTATGCAAATAATTACATCTCGGGTATTTCAATTCTCTCTTTCGCCTTTAGTGAGGTAAATGGATCCTAAGAAATAATCCGTAAGAAAATAATAATTTCAAATAAACCGTAAATTTTTAAAACACTATTAAAATGATATTTTTAATAACAAACGTTAAAAGATTGTCGATATTTTTTTTAATTAATTTATTATTTACACGTTACTACGTACTAAAAAGTGGATTCAATTTTAACTTCAGTTGTGTAATATATTATCTAAACATCTAAATACAGTATTTAAGTAAAACCTTGAATGCCGTATATATGCAATCTATTTTAAAACTGTTTATATACTTTCTCATTTTACTTTATACATGTAGAACAGTGTTTATTTCTAGGTTATTTAATTTACTTTTAGTTTAACCGCTCGTTTACCACAGTTTACCATCTTCATGCATTTTCTGACTCTACTTGACCTGAGATATTTCCAAACAATTCCGTTAATCAGCAAAATGGAGCAAAAAAAAAAAAAAAATTCCAAACGCAGAAAATAGTTAAGCGGTAATTTTCAAGCCCAAACTTAAAAATTGTGAACAGTAACCTTTCTGAATTACGTAAATAACTTAAATAATTTTGTAAATTGTTATAAAAAATGAATCCATGTGTCTTTTGAAAGAAGAAACTAAGGAAAACATTAGATTTCTGGTTTGTTTGGAAAAGTAAAACTTTGAGTAGAGTATGTGTTGGAATGAAATGATTGATTAACGAAGAAGAAAACTGCTGTTGAGATTTGTCTACAAAGTATCTATTCCTTCATTCACCTCGTCTAGAAGAACATTTATAAATGTACACTTTTATAATGTTAGGATTATATGGGACCCACATAAAAAAGGGTTTTCGAAACTCCCGATCATCTTTGTTGACAATAATGGTAATAGAACTTGCTGAAAAAGCTTTCTCGTAGTAATCAGGCATCTTCTGTGGAGTATTTTAAAATAAAATTTACCATCCCCACACTCTGTAGTCAGAAACATTTAACTGAAATTGGATACGAGAATTTCAATGTATAATTAGGAAAAAACCTTAAAAATGCAGAGTAAGTAATAAATTTATTTCGATCAATAGTCATCTCATATGACCGACTAGATTTTATGAAATGGAATCAAGATATGTCAGACAGACAGATATACAAAGATAAAAAAAAACAAATAAAAAATATAATATAAAACAATAGCAAAATAAAATAACTAGAAACGTTTTCTTTTGGGGCTTACATTATGAAGAGAGAGAACAGAAAAAAATGAGTTAATAAAACGGGTAAGGAAGGGAAAGAGATAGGAAGATTAAATTTAAAACAGAGTTACAACAATGTGTCAAATAAAGCTCACAGAGGAAAGAGTTAAAATTGTGTCTATTTAAATTACATCATCATCATCATCATCATCATCATCATCATCATCATCATCATCATCATCATCATACTAATAATAATAATAAAAAGTATAATATACTTATAAAATATATTATTATAAACAAATAAAAGATAAAATACTCATATATATATATATATATATATATATATATATATCAAAACAAAAAGCACACTTACACATACACATATATATATATATATACATACACACGCATATATATATTTACACATACACACACATATATATATAACGAAACAAATACATATATACACATATATATATAAATGTATATATATAACAAAAATAAATAATAATAATAAAAATAATCATGATAATAATAATAAAAATAATAAAACTAAATAAGAAAATCATAACAATAATAGTAAATCAAAAATAAAAATGAATAAATAAAACAAAAATATATAAAAGAAATATAAAAATATAATAATAATAATAAAAAATAAAAATTACAAATAATAACAGAAAAAACTACTGGTAAAGTTAAGAAACGATATATAGGCATCTGCATGATAATCAAATACATCTACAGAGCCATATATACACGCGCGACAAGCACATATGAACACACATATTCAATTAAAGACCCAATTCACAAACAAAGTAGTTATTTTCTAAGCACAGGGCCGAAAGAATGGAGCACCTAGTGAGGATCGAACTCACTTTTCAGTCGTAACTGATCTAGCGAGACAAGCTTGCTAACCATTACACCACGCCGAGATACCCTATTCGCAAGTAAAGTAAATACTTTTAAGGTAATTTAAATCCATTTTTATGTCAACACTTGAAAATAATTTGATTTGTTTGGTTCAGCAGTTGGCCTGTATTTTTGCATTTAATTATTAGGGTGTTTTTCATGTAGGCATACATTGCATCTATTCCTGAAGTTGTTGGGCGTTTGTGATTGACACCCATTTAAGCTGTGGGGTGAAGCGTCTATCTTTAAGTTTCCAAAAAATGTTTAAAGAGATCAGTTTCGTGCATTAAAAAGCATCAGAGAAGTATGCCTGCAATTGTAGAACCTCTGTTATCAACTCCCAGTATAGATACTCACGTATACTTTTTTATCATTAATATTTTCTTTTAAAAAGATGGTAGCGTGATATACAACATTTTCTGAATTACAAATACCTCCAATTGGGCAGTTGGCTTTGGTTCTACAATTGCAAGAGGGCTTGTTATCTGGTATGTTGCTGTTATAAAAAGATTTTTATATTTTACTGTTATGTGAGTCATCAATAATATTATATATGTTCTTTGTGCAGGAATAACTAACTTTTAGAGTTTTTCTATTTAAAATATTTTGCTAATAAACTCTTCACCAAGTCCATAGAATTATAATAAAAACAATTATTGTAATATTTATTTTTCAACACTGTAATATTTCACAAATCAATCAATTGTTATAACATAGAATTACATTGTTGAAAAATAAATATTATGTTGTTTACAACAATTTTTGTCTTTTAATATAATACTATGGACTTACTGAAGAGTTTATTAGCATATATATATATATATATCTGCCTAAATGCGCACACACACATATATTTATATACGATATATTTATTTTCATTTAATTTATAGTATTATACGGTTTAATTTGTTTTAGAACATAATTTTTCAGTAGTGCTCAACAGCTATCTAGAGCAATAATTATTATCAAAATGTTAAAAAAGTTCGAGAATACTCATCAAAGATCGATGTAAAGGTTTTTAATTCTTATCTGAACCTTATCGAGCGAAACATTTAAGTCGGTATTTAATAAATATCCTAATTTTTAATTTTTACAACATTTATATAATGGTGTGTGCATGGACCAAATAAATACGAGCACACATCTCGGCATGAAGAGAGTCTAACGCAATGTTACGTGGCATGCGCTAAATTTTTGTGTTTTTATTAATCTTTTAGATTTATACATATGTAAAGTGTGCATTCGGTATATTATCCAATATTGCAAAGATATTTCGTCCAATGATAAAAGACGACACGACATGTTAATTCCTTCTAATAAAATATTACAATATATGAAAAATCTTTTCGTATTTTAAGTATTTAAAGATCAATACTCTTGATCATTCTTTTAGCTGACTATTTTTATTTTTTCTTGTATTTTATTTGTTCAAATATATTGAATGAGACTGTGCTTGTAAAAACTATATTTTATTTAATGCAGGTTTTCTTAAAATATTCTGTTATGTAGTTGGCTATTCAAATTAAGAAACAAAATGTGTTGCGTGTTTATAGGCAGGTCTATTTTTTCATTTGTTTGTTATTTGTGGTTGAGATATTTAATTTTTTCTTACATGTTTTAAACAAATATTTACTTTTCTTGTGTTTACAATTTAGTCATGATTCAATATTTCAAATAATTTTGTGGATATGTCCTGACGATTGTGTTTAAGCATGAAACACTGTCGCTCCCCAGTTTAGACATCCATCTCCACACTGCTGATATATATATATATATATATATATATATATATATATATATATATATATATATATATATGTATGTATTAAAATAATAAGAAAGAACAGTAAGATTTATAATCCCTTAAAATTCTTAGCATTTATTTTTATTTTTAAAAACAGTACAACAGTAGAGCATAATTATTTTTTCCACACACACACACACACACACACACACACACACACACACACACACACACATATATATATATATATATATATATATATATATATATGTATGACAAAAGGATAAATATTCTTTACCGGTGCGTTTCGTTCTCTGATGGACTTCATCAAGTCCAATGTAAGGATTTTATAAACTAGTAAAATATCGTTATGCTTTCGAAGTTTTTAAATTTAACACAGCTCATAATACTCCTCAGTCCACCTGAAAGTGCAGGATGCTAAGAGATTTAATTTAATGTCTAATAAACGAAAGTGTGTAAATCTTATTGCATTTTTTCTTTTATTAGTCTTTTTATATATATTTATTTTTTTATTAACGTAATTTTTATTTTATTTTAATTTTAGAAATTATTTATGTATGTATTTATAATAGGTTTTGATTTAACCATTTTATAAAATTAAAAAAAAAATTATGGCCATCTATGTTAGAAAGGAATATATTTATTTTGGAAAGGAGTTAGAAAAAATCTGATGCGCAAATTTACATTTTGGCACGATTCGATAACGGCACTCTAAATAACTTTTCGTCTAAGTTATTTTTTCTTTTAATAAGCCTGACATTCTTTAGATCGAAGTTATTTCATTGTATGATTAATGCATTTGATAAATTGTTATGTGTGGTATTTTTTGTGGTCTCACACAAATACGCACACATACATACACACATATATTATGTAGCTACAAAGATACCATACAAATTAACTTTCGTTTTTATTAGATCGAACTACAAAACACTCACACTGGCGAGACATAATCAATGAAGCGTCAGTAGATTTTGGGGTCCGATGCAAAAGACGCATCACCGCAGAACAACGCAAACAGTGATTGCGACAAAAGACTTTCAGATGAAAATCTTTTTCGGATCCAAAGAAAAACTATTACATCCACACAGATGTTCGTGCGCCGCACACACACGCTGAAGGAAGAAATGCTTTTTCATTTTTGATGTTCGAGGTAATACCAGATTCCTTATTTACTCTTTTTCACTTGTGAACAGTGAAAATGAAAGAAAATGAGATGCATTTTCGTCGTTTGGTGTTCTTTTATTTCTGGAAAGTAAAAATCGTTATTCGAACAGTAAAAAAGCGATGTGCCTTTTATGGAGATAGGGACGTAGATAAGAGTACTATTCATAAGTGGTTTGCTAGGTTTAGAAGTGGAAGTTCTGAATCTGAAAGAACGAGAAAATTCCGGCAGGTCAGCAATCGTTTTTTTATGCCAAATCATAACGGTGATTAAAAATAATGCAGATTACACGACACGGGACATCGCAGAGATACTTCACATTTCTCATACGAATGCTGTGAGGTATTGAAAACATTTAAATACATAAATCGTTAATTTTTTTTTGTTGCTCCACATTGTGAATTTTTTATCGCTTGTGTTCGATCTTTTCAAAAATGGAACATTTTTACTGCGTTTGAGTAGAGAATCAAAAATGGAAATGCGGTTCATTAATTTTTTTCCGTTAAATCAAAATTTTACTTCAAAAAGATATGTAGTCAGAAACAGAAAAACGACTTCTAGTAATTTTTGAGGGATTTAGAAAAGTTTTTTTTCCTAATGATTTCACTTGGAGTTTTGTAAAGAACAATTTTTATGTTAATGATTTATTTTATTCAAAAGCAATAAAACGAAAAGAATTTTGGCATTTTCTTCTTGCGCCCTCAAAATTTCCTTACATTTAGATTAAGAACCATTGCTTTACACAGTTAAGATCAAATGAAAACAAAATGATTTTGACATTAATAAATGTTCTTAAGCATTAGATTTAATCTTTGCAATAGCATTTTTCTTACTTTTAACAATATATATAATTAAAAAAAGAAAAGAAAAATTTGTCTTTTTCTACATTGGAATCTTGTAGGGCAAAATATGTAGCAAAGACGATAGCATAAAAACAGAATATTTCTAGTTTACAAGATTTTTAATAAATATAATGGTATATATTGACGTTGTACTTACGAATCTACGATTGTCTTGTAATCCAAAATGGCAGAAATGAGCTGCGCAGCGTATCTGAAACGAGATAAAGAGAATAAGTATAATGAACTGAAAGATAATTAATCTTTTAAGAATATAAATGATGGTGAATAATATAAGATCGCTATAATGATAACCAGTGACAAAAATGAGTATAAAAAGAAACCAGTCGCAGTAACTTTCAACGAAAATATGTGTTCTGGAACTTCTCTATATAAATAGATATGAATAGATATGAATATAAAGACAAATAAAACCGATATAAGTATAAAGAAGTATGCAGAAAAATAAGGTTATTCATTGACGTGACAATCTCTTTTTTTTCCTCAAAATACTTTGTAAATACAAAGATTTTGAAATTAAAATAAAGTGGCCTATCAAAACAGAAATTTCTATATTTCAGGAACTATTGCCCAAATATGCAAGCATACATTTTTCATCTACCTGGTGAGCAAAGATTAGTTTAAAATGCAGAAAATTGTACTAAGGGGAATTTCTCACATCCCCAGGAAAATACTATCAACGTGAGTTTTTCCAGGATCACTTTTATGTTTAATCAAGAAAAAAAAAGTTATTTAAAAAATTTCTTTTAACAATTTAAGCAATTGTAGCTTTAATACTTTTCACTTTTCACAAAATTGATTTGAAGATATTGAATTTTAATCCTTTTTTTCTATTTTTATTTTTCACACTTCTTAAATCAAAGCTATTGTTATCAGTTATGACGTGTTAAATTCCTGTCATTTATGGTTCCTGGTTAAAACTTGTGAGCAGCACCTACAATAAACAAGCAGATTCCAAATATAAAAACTACTAGTAATGATCATTATGACTGACAATCGCTTTGACAACACAAATGACTTGGTCCTGATAGAAGTTGCAATACTTTGGGATAGGAACAACGAAGCAGGCGAAAATACAAAGATGTGGCAGGGTAAACCGCAGAAATGTACCAAGCAGCAGCAGCAACTTAAATGACAGACATGTACCAAGCAACAGCAGCCGCAGTTCACGTTGTTACTTCTGTGGTTGGCGCACTCTGGACTAAGTTCAAGTACCTCTCTGTCTCGCAAGACGCTTTGATGATACATGACATAATTACTAGTGCACATGTGGCAGTGCTGCTTGGAGCAGCTCATGTGCTATGTGCTGTGTCCTTAAGCCGCAGGCAGGAGCTGAAATATGACAATCATCGTCATCCGGCTGAAACATCTAAAAAGTCGGAGAAGATCTCAGATCTGAAATAATTGCATCAGTGCCCCGATGCAACACCTGGCATGACTCTCATTGTTTCTCATCTGAGTAGATTGGAAGTTTTAACACGTGTTTTTGTATTGGCGAATTAAGATGGGCAACAATAAATATTGTTCAGTATTACAGATTTGCTTGTCCTAAACAGTTGGGTACGTACATCTCAGTTCATGAGCGGGAGTAGTGGAGGAGCATCATGGTAGGGTGTCGAGAGTATTTTTTTAAGTTAGCGATTCCAGAGTAACGTGTAGATACCTGGAAACGACCATTAATCGAAGACCGTCTGAGCGGATCCAACCTGAAGCGGACCTGAAGCGTCTGAGCGGATCCAACTGGGCTTCTCCTTCAATGTTATGCACTGCTTTTATCCAAATCTCTCACCACATCGTGCCTATTTAACTGTGATGCCATATGTTTCGTATCATTGGATATCATGAGGAGTATATTGGGCTTCGTTTATTTTGTCACTTTGGTTGCGTGCTGTTCTCTAGTTTAATAATAATAATAATAATAGTAATAATAATAATCTAGTTTAAACTTTTTATAATTTTGGGCGCTGAACTGCAAAAGAAACATTTTCGAACTATGGCATTCAGTCGATCGTATTGCATAGCAAGTACGAAGACGTCCAGATTTAGCGATTGTAGACAAAGAAAAGAAAATGTGTTATATTGTGAGTGAAGCGGTTTCAACAGGCTACAGTTAAATGGAAAGTGGAAAATTTGGAAAAGTATCTGGACCTTGTAAGAAAATTGTAAATGTTATAGAATATGCAAGAAAGGACTATATAAATCCTTATTTTAGGTCCTCTACGACGATCTTTGTGAAGAGTTTGGAAGAATGACAAAACTAAGAAAGAATCGAAACCATCCAGACAACAGCATCACTAAAATCAGAAAATCACTGTCACTTTATTTCTAGTGAAAACTATGAGAGACCACTCAATGTGAAAACTCAATGAAGGCAAATAATGATGTGGTATCTTAAGTAAAGAATGGACATCCATTACAAGCATTATAAATGAGGAAAGCGAAAGAAAAACAGGATTTATTCGTTTTACATTCAAGTTCAACAGATACGCTAATAAATACGTACATAAAAAATACAGGAAAAGGACTGAAAGACTGCAAGAACTGGAGGAGGGAAACGAAAGTCAAAACGGTGTCGGTCAATAAATTTCTACAACACATACGCACGTGCAATATATCCTTGCTGAATGATCTGATCGACACTAGTGAAAGAATGGTGACGGAAAAATATAAGCAAAGTGTAAACGGCGACAAACAAATAGCAAATCGACTTGGGAAAAATCAGATTCAGATGTTCAAGCAACAAAAAGTTTCAATTCTAACAAAAGAATGGACGACATACCAAGTGATTAAAATATATACCATGTAAAACGTACTTTGTTTTTGAATTTGCGTTTTTTTATATATATTGTGTAATCCACTGTTTATATAATTTTAGTCTTCTTTCTATGGACAATTGTTTGGGGCTTATTTGCTTTATTCTATGAATGGAGATTAGTATCCAAATGACAGAAAAATGGGGTTTGAAAAAAGCGCGCCGTACTGAGAACATCGCATGAAAACTCATGAAAACAGTTTTGCTAAAAGAGATGGAAAGAAAATAGAATAACACACATAAACATAACAAGGATAGGAAAATAGGAAAATTCTTCACGGAAAACTTAAAAGATAGAAATAATTGCAGATGAAAAAACACTGAGATAGTTCCTTCCGCTGAGTATTTAATTCTAAATCTAGACGAGGCCGTGGTCGATGAAAGTTTTACTGTTTGGGATATTTCATAGCACAGGTATGGGTGGCCGAAAAAGAAAAAACGTTTTTGTATGTGTAGAAGTTCACATGCTAGAGTGTGTCACGGGAAATGTTCTTAACGATACATGATAATTACATTATTCTGTGATTACATTTTCTATTTAAACATGCGTTTCATTGAAATTTGTTAGTTTACATTTTGTGATTATTAAGTTTTATGTAGCGAGAGTTTCACTGAAAATTTAAGAAAAATTGAAAGCATTAAAAATTCTTTTCAGATATTTATTTTAATTTTCAGATTCAAGGTATATTTTTAGATCTTTGGTCAAAGATTCATATAAGATTCAATTTTTTCACAAAACTTAATTTACTCACACATATTTCGTACAAAGAATTTTTCTGGTAAGCCATTGTTTAGAGATTTTTTAATGATATTCTGTTAATCGTAAACGTGTATGCTTTTCATTTACATGAGTTTTTGAATGATTTGTTGAATGTTGTGTTTCCTTATTGGTTTTATGCTCTTCAATTTTTCTATAAACACTAACATCATTTAATAGAGATTCTATATTATCGTTGTTACTACTAGCATCTATAATTCTTACACGTCCACCTTTTTCTGATATATTCTTGTATTTAGATCGTATTCTTAGTGCTATTATGCATGTTAACAGTGTTTCATTTTCTGTTACTTTTCAAGTGTCACTGATAATCCCATGTTAAAAGCCTTTGTCATGTTGTTTTCTTTTTATATTGTCTATGACATTGCCATTTCTTTTTTTTTATTCCGGACACAAATTTCAGTCCAAAAATGAAAGTGCTGCTCTAACACTTTCGCCCCTGCCTCTTCTTTCTTCAAGAATGTTCTCCAGTCTACCCTTTTCAGCATAACTACGTGTTTATATAGCTAAACCCGGCTGCTTATAACTGACCATCGGCCACGCGCGCGATTATCACGGGGTTCTGGCTGCTTCAACCAAAATCATGTGAATTCCAAAGTTCCTTCTAGCTTACTCAGCTCTATTTCAATTTTTAATCGATAAAAATTATTTCGACCATTTTTCATTGTCTTCTGATGACCCAGATTCAATGGGTACAACTTCTGCCCTAGATCAAATTTCCCATCAGTAAACAAAATGCTCTGATTTGATTTCGCTATTCAAATCTACTCCAATTTCACTAAAAAAAATATACGTGTGTGTGTGTGTGTAGGGGGGTGTCCCAGACTCTTTCTCTGTCACACTGATCAGCCAGGATATGTGCCATCGATCGGAACAAGTGATAATCGGAAGGAGCAATGTTTGGTGAATACGGCAGGTTGGGTAGGACTTCCCATTTAAGCTTTTTCAAGTAGGTTTTCATCCCACCAAATGCAGAGCAGAAACTTCGAACCATGGATATTCGACTTTGCCGCCGGATGTTGATGTATGGCCGGGCTTACCCTTCGATCTTCTACGTTTAGGATTACCGTAGTGTATCCATTTTTCATCGCCGGTCATGATACGATGTAAAAAACCTTTCCTTTTCTGCCGTTGAAGCAGACGTGACGTTCGACTTCTCTCGGCTTCAGTTCGTACGGCACCCAATGTCCTTGCTTTTGAATCATTCCTAATGCTTTCAAACGTTTCGAAAGTGTTGTGTGATCAACTCCTAGGGATTCTTCAAGTTCAGCTTGCGCCTGACAAGAGTCTTCATCAAGTAATGTCTCAATTCTTCGTCTTCACACTTTTTCGGTGCGCCAGAACGTTCTTTATTTTCAACATAAAATCATTTTTGAAGCATCTAAACCAATCTCTGCATGTTGTTTCCGACAGAGCATGGTTGCCGAAATTCTCAACAAGAATTCTGTGTGCTTCAGCTGCAGATTTCTTTTGAATAAAGTAGTGCAGTATATTTCCCGGCAAATACACTTTCTTTGGCACGAAAACTGGCATGTTTAACGATATGAAAAACAAAGTTGTTTACACTTCGGCGAAATGACATAAACTGAATTTCAAGCTTGCTTAAAATACTTCCTTATAGATGCGTTACCATCTGAAACTACACACGCAGAGTTCTGGGAACGCCATCTGTTGGAAAACAGCGAGAACTTATTCAAGGTCCTAATAGTTTAGTAAAATATTTTTCATAAGTATTGCTTGAAATTAGATGCTTCTTTTAGTTTCTAATTAAATGTAGATTTGAAATTGAAGCCAGGGTGAGGAATCATCCCCACCCTGGCTTCGATTTTGAGCAATGACTGTGCAACAGTTCAGTATTCTGATTTCATTTTGATGTTTGTGGGCAGATGATGACAACAAACAAAATGCCTTGGTGACTGGTACTATCCTCTATTCAAGGGTGTTGACAGTCCCTTCTAAGTACGTGAATGATTTTACATAATTCAAGATACTATCACCAATTTTGATCAGTGGATTTTGTGAGCATCTTTTTTTTTGTCTGTTTAGAAATATTCTTTGGTTAGAGTACAACTTCGTATTTTTTTATTTTATTATGTTGATCCAAAGGCCGTGAAAAGCAGTCAATGAATATCGATTGATGTTGCTATGACCGCAAAGTCGTCAGCAAAAATAAATAAAAAAACTCGAGTTATTTTGAATCTGGTCAAAATTTTGACTTTAAAATACCGATAGTTAAGAATAAAAAAAAAACGAGATAAAAAAGAGCGGGAGTCATGTCAATCTTGTTTTGTTCGGTTGGTAACGTCAAAAGAATCTGGAAATTCTCCATCAGAAATGACAGATATGATAGAAAACCACATTGAAATTCTTGTTAAATGTCATTTCTGAAATGAGCGATAATTCTTTGAAGATGACACGAGCAAGAATTTCGTTATCATTAGAAAGATGCTCTTTAAGCTGTCACAGATATCTGTGTCGCCCAAATTTTAAGAGCGAAGTTTTATAATCCGGCCTTACAGATGACACAAGAGCTTTCTGAAACAACTTCTTTTACCTCCATACTTGAAGATTTCTGAGGGAATAGAGTCTTTTCCGAGATCATTGTTCGGAGAGAGTTGTTTAATGGAATCCTGGACTTCTTTGAAGCAAGGTTCATAGAACAAGTACGGTATTTCTTGTCTTCGAGTAAGATTGATGAGTTAAGAATATTTTCGTTCCTTACATTTTAGTGAACAATTTATAAACACCTGGACACAGAGAAGAAGACGACTTAACTTCATTTGTACCATAAAATGTTTTATATTCTTCATCAAAGGCCACGGTGTTCTTTTTGTTACAGCTGTGCCTTCTAGTTCAGCAGGTTTGTCCAATCGCCAAAATTCATTCATTCTCTTAAACTCAGTTTGAACCTACCTTTTACAATACTTGTTGATTTGCTTGAGGAGTTTTTATTAATCCATAATTTATGTGGATTGCATACATTTCGGTACGAAATTGGACCTGGGTACTAATGTCATCTAATTATTCCTAGAGTTTCCGAGGACTTCAAAGGAAACAAAGATGGTATTTCTGAGATATTTCCAAGTGGCTTCGTTGTTATAAGATTTCCACTGAAACGAAAGTTGATTTCAAGTCTCTCAAACAGTTCTTTCTACTTAACGTTTGATTAGAAGGCAAGACGTCGATTCGTTTGCAGATATTAGTATTTGAAATAGTTTTTTTGCTTAGACGAAGATATCAGGTGCTATGAAACGAATTTTTTTATGCAAATATTCTTCACATCTCATTTCTTCATCGTGACTTGATCGATCATATGTCTTTGCTTAGATCTGGAGTGCATCCGTGTTGTTTTGTGTTGCTGTTAAAAAAGGTGGTGATGATGGGAGATTCGTATTCGCTGCAGAAAGAAAGGTTTATGAGAACTCATATCATTATATATGATTGTTAGCCTCTTCCGAACAAAGCGTTGAATTTCTTCATCAGGACGAGTTTATCATGAGAAACTTTTGATATAAAAGGCCGAAGGTGATTGTAAAAGCAGTCAAATTCAGAAAATATTGTCAAAGATTAACAATTCATAATCGAAATATAGAAAAGTTGTTTTCCATGCTGAGTTAATCATGATGCAATAAGTGAGACTTTTTGGGACAGATAACAAAGATTTAGTAAGATATGATTTTATGGTGAAGACGATACACGGTAAGCAATGTTCTTTTACTTCTACCAGCCCTGTTACAGTCAGACTAATTTCGCCGAGAGCCGAAAAATTATTGTCGTATTTGTGAAATACATATCGCGATGAACGGGTGTTTTATCAGGGAGGCATCGTGCCTTGAGAGGTTATTGTAGCTTAAACCCAACCCAAACTTCAAGTGGAACTCGTAAATACGATCTATGCCTAAAGATGCTAGAAAAATTATCGGTTCCTTGTACCGCTCCAGTAAGTACTTGACTCCTCGTGATATCCTCTAACTTTACAAGAGCAAAATCAGGTTGAAAGTACGGCTGCCATACATTGGCAGGAACTTCAAAATCATTTCCACGTTCTTGTGGATGACGAATTATTTTACACCCTACAACCACTTTGCCACAGACAAAACATCGCAAGCCTCTCGCAATGGGAAGGGTTCAGGCGAACTATATTCCTTAGTTCTACCAATTTTAACATTCATGGCTAAGATCCACCATGCCACGCCCACTGTAGCGAACCACCCTCACTCCCTTCGTATTTCATTGGTGAAATGCAAAGTCCACTTGAGCATCTTCTTCCCACGAACCGCTGCCCAAGACGATACTTCCACGATTATTCTTCAAGTCTCGGATCAACCTTTATCATTCCCTCATACTCCCATAAATTGTGCATCTTACTCTGTAATCCTCTACCTCTTGCGCCTTGTACAGGGAAAACGTAAGAAATTGTAAAAGAAAATTTGTGTGCAATAATAGCTGTTTAAGTTTTTGGATTAGCCTCGTGGTCTAAGTGTTCTCACATTCCAAAATCTGTGCATGAGTTTTTGCTTACGATCTTCATTTTGATTGTTTTCACTACAAGAATAATTTCAACGGGCTATCAGTTTTGAAATATAAGCAATCAATTTCTAGAGTGCCTTTTCCTGGCCCGTCTCTGAGTTGACCGAGACAGTGCTACGGCTAAATAGACATGCTTTTTCATTATCGGAGGACAGGAGTAGCACAATTGCTTATGGGTTTGTGCAAGAACGACAGCCACTCAATGATCGCTAGTATGCAGAGTTCAAATTATGAACTCCCAATGATATTCTTATATTTTGCCGGTTGCTATTACACATTCGCCAATGAACGATATGTAAGACATGTTGAACTGCTAGACTACCCGCATATATGGTTTGTTTAAGTGGTGAACTTTTGTGCAGGACTATTGTTTGAAGAAACTGATATGATAAAAATGGTGGACAGTGTGCCATGACTTCCGTAAACAGTACACTTCAGAATTGTATAGTGATTTTCCAAGCGACGCTTGGATGTGGCACAAGGCCGAAAGTAAGGGGCACCCAGTGAGGATCGAACTCACTACTCAGACGTAATTGTTCTAGCGAAACAAGCTTGCTAACCATTACACCACCTCGAGGTGCCCAACTTCAGAATTGTATGTGTGAAAATCAAGACAGAATGAACAAAAACATTCTTCTAAGGAGGACTGTTTTTGACCCGCATGCGCTGTGTCAAACTGAAGACATATGCGGTTCAATTAAGTGAACCATCTCCAGTGCAAGCCTCAGTGATTGTTACAGCATCTCTCGTTGTGGGTAGGTGTCTTGTGATCTGTCTATCATCATTGTAGAAGTGAAAATTATAATATTCAGACATTATTTTCAGAATAATCTAATAGTAATTAGACATTAAATAGATATTTGCAATTAAATGTAAATTGGCTTATAAATTGTAATATTTGGGATAATCTGCTTGTCATTCATTTTAAAAGGAAACAACAAATCAGATTTTCTCTTCATAGACAGAAAATGCAAAGATAAAAGTAAAATAGATGCGGAAAATATGAAGTCCGTTTGACAAAAAGAATCACACTACATCTTTCTGACCATAGCTCAATTAGGTCTCATTTAAATACTCATGGAGACCTACTAGACCCTATTCGTAACATACTTATTGATAACAAAAATATAATAGCATCGTCTACATGTAAAAAAAAGGCTAAAATGATGGAAGCCTTATTAATAAAAACAAAAACAAAAAACAACACTCAATAATATCAACTATGAGCATGGGCACAATGTCTTGACCGTGTTTTGAAAAATGAAAACATTATATAAATGCATACATACAGCAATCTATTTCTTGTTAACAGTTAATATATTCAACCTTGAAAATGGCTAAATGTATAACCGAAAGCGCTCGGAAAGAATGAACAACTGGACAGTTTTTATATAATTTATCTACCGAAAAGAAAAAGAAATTATAAGGTCGCATAAGAAATTGTATAAAAAACTAAATAAAAGAACATTGTCTGTCGTTTTCAGTGAAATGTGCATGGAAGAAGGATTGCTGCCTAAACACATACACGCACACACACACACACACACACACACACACACATATATATATATATATATATATATATATATATATATATATATATAGAGAGAGAGAGAGAGAGAGAGCGAGAGAGAGAGAGAGAGCTTAATTCGATGCTTTCAAACTGATAGGATAGAAGACATTTTCCAAATGTTGACTCATGCATAACATGACACCTGAAGAGTATCGCTTTCATTTATTTGAGAAATCATAAACACATTCGAGTTAAACTTATGCTTACTTTATATTCCGCATTAAGATGTGAAAAACAACACAGCTCCAAAATCGTATTTGTCGAAGAAGTGTTATCACCTTTTGGCCTTAAATGTCATGAAAAAGCAACTCAAAGCTAACATATGAATTTTTAAAGCTAAAACTGTTTTTTTTTTAATATTTGAGCATTGTTTATTCTTACGTCATCTTTATTTTTATCACTACATTTCGTTCTATACGCTGATTGAGAGAACTAGCTCACAAGTAATGCTGAAAAATAGTAACCCGGGTAGGAAGTGAATGTTATATATGGGAGCTTCTTATTGGAAACTACAAGAGATAAGGTTCAAAGCTTTAAAATCAATTGCATGAGTGTCCAAGGGGGATAAAAAACGTCTCTCAGTTGGTTTCATTATGCAAGCATCACAAGTTCTGTAACTGGGCTAAGAATAGTAGAATCAGTGTACTAGAATAATGGAAAATTGATGGACACCCAGAAAAATCCGTTAACTCAAAGCTCAATAGAATAAACGAAAAAATAGTTGAATATTTAAGAGACTAAAAGTAAATCAGAAATAAACCGACACTTAATGAAAGATTTGAAAAAAAAAAAGAAAAGAAAAAGTCTAAACAAAATAACCAGAAGAAAAAGGGTCGAGAAGAGCCGACAAGCTGTGGGAAAAGCTCCAATAGGTGGAAATAAAAAAAAATTTAGCAGTAGATAGTATTATCTAATTGAAGAGGAAAAACATTGCGGTGTTCGTTCTTCCCATATTTATGTACAAAACGAAAAGAGAAAAAAAAAGGCATTGAATTGTTACGGATAGAAAAAAAGGAATATGATTTTAAGTCGGTAAACAATGGAGGTTGTTAATCTCGGTTGATTGCGCGCCTGCTGTACCTCTGGGAAAGTCACAATGGCGAAAAGCTGCAGTTGTTTTTTGTTTTTTGTTTTCTAAGAAGCTTGAATGAAGAAGAATACACGAGTGAAAACGCATTATACAAATATACGCATTTCTATATTAATCTATTTCTATGTATCCTATATATATATATATATATATATATATATATATATATATATATATATATATATATATATATATATATATATATATATATATATTATGTACGTGTGTTTGTATATGCATACATATACAGAAAAAGAAAAAAGAGACAATGCAATGAATATGAAACAAAAGAAAAATTATGTATAAACACCAGACGTTGTCTCACACCGCAAACACACGCACACGCGCACGCACACACACACACACACACACACACACACACACACACACACACACACACACACACATGCACATATAAAACTGCCGCCGCTTGGTGTTGACCTCAATGTTCAATTTTATTTTTTATATTTGACTAAGGTATATTTATACAGTAAACATTAATCCAAGTATGTTTGATTAAAAACAACTGACAAGGTCTGTTTATTTTTTTTCATTATATTTTCCCATATTAGAATGAGGTGTGTATTCTGCTCGAAGTTGTGAATAAACTGTCTGAAATTCATATTTGTCCGAGTACTTTCAACTATCGCAGTCAATATCAAGAACAATGTGGTGTTTGTGTGGTAGTTAGAATTCCTTTGACAACGTTCTGCTTTTCTTCTCGAAGCTGGAAGTTGCAATAGAAGCAAAGAAGTGCTCTATTTAAGTATTTGCATTTTTCCAATTTTAGAATAAAGTATTGAGTATGGTGTTCGAAGTCGTAGATAGATTTGTCTAATGTTCATAATGTTCTATTGCTTTGTTCACGTACTTTAATAACACAATATGAACTTTGGACTGTTTATCCACAACATTACTTTTAATTAATTTGTATATATATATATATATATATATATATATATATATATATATATATATATATATATATATATATATATATATATATAACAAACTTTAAAGAAGTTTATTTATTGACACACAATTCAGTTGGTTCCATTATTAGATAGGAAATTGTTTTTTAAGAAATGGTGAATAAAATTTTATCACAACTTTTAAAAAGTGGCATTAAAATAACGATAATTCTGATTCGAAGAGTTCTCTTGTCAAGTCTGCTTTTTTATTCTATATGTCAGAGTTGAATTTAATGGAATTTTATTGAATCGTGTGTGGAAAATGTTATTCAGTGAAATTTTACCTTCCTCGACTTTATTTAAAAGCTGTATTTACTGATAATGATCAATCTTCGCAGATAAAAATGACCATGTCATTAGTGAAGCTTATTTGGTCTCATAATTGGCATAAACTTATTGATATAAATGCCAATGTACTTGAAAATAAGTCCCATGAATGAGCAAGAATTCATTAATTTTTCTTAGGAAGTAATGAGTTATGATCGGATATAAATTTGGCGTTTCAGTGAAAAAAATTGCCTAGCAGTTATTTGGGCACAAATCGAAAAATAATGGTAAATGTTAAAATAAAACCTCCGCCACCACAAAAAAAAAGAAGAAAGATGAGGCCTTCACTAAAAAGGCCATAACAAAAATTAAGCATTCAATAAAAACAAAAGCCTCCTCCCGAGACAAGAAGGCATTTCACTCCACCCGACAAGAAAAAGCCGTTCCCCAAAAACATAAAGGCTTCTAATCAAAAAACCCATAAAAAAACCCAAAAAAACAAACAAACCCAAAAACAAAAAGAAAAAAAAAGAAAAAAACCAACGAGGAAACAGTAAATCTGTGCTTCATTATTTTCATTTTATTTAGCTTTTGATTCTATTTGAATATCTAGAAAGATATTCAAATAGAATCAAAAGCTAAATAATTACTTCGAAACTTTAGCTTAACTTTGGAACTTATTTCCACAAGCGATTTTTTGCAATTACTGATTATAGTAGAGATGTGTATTATTCATGTATTGAAAATGCATAAGAGTTGAATAATCAATTTAACATTGTCTTACTCAATGATAACATTTTACTGCTTTAGATAACATCTGTATATCACAGTGTATTCTTCCTTTGTTCTACATTTTTGAGTTGATGCTTAGATATGTGGATGCAAGTGCAGATTAACAATCATAAATACAAAGATGTAATGTAAAAAAAAACTAGTCTGCAGAAAACAAGCACAACGAAGTTGATATAAAAAGAATGATAGGAAAGGAAAAAAGTAGAAAAAAGTGGCGATGGCGTGAATTTGTTTAAGGTGGACTTGCCGGAAAGTGATCAACACATTTGATTTCATGACCATACTCTGCAGCACATATGGATGCAGAATCCAGTTATGAAACTGCAACGGACTGTTGCTGATTCTGTTATAATATCGAATGGCGATTTCTGTAGCATGTCCGTCATGCTGCGTAGCCCACTTCATCTGCTTGTTCAACCGTTGAGATCTGTTGTAATCGTTATCCGCGTGTTCCACTGTTTTGTCATCGTCTTCAACCTTGCCTCCTATGGTATCCCTACTAGGAAACCACTGTCGACGGCATCGCTATCAGTCATTAGACCGCGCAAACTCCTCCCTCATGACAAGGAGCAAGCATCAGAGGTACGAACATAGAAACATACTTGCACATACATACATATATATTTTACACTGGTTGTCGAAGTAAACATTGCCTATTATTATTACTTTAGAAATCAAACAATGAATAAGAAAATAATTTTAAAAAGTATAAAATTATCAAATATGAGGATATTTTTATCATTGCAGTTAAAAGTATTCGAAAGATAAATAATAATGAAAGTAATTGACTATTCTGTTCTGAATCAATAGTAAAAAAGTAAAGAAAACAAAATATCGTTACGACTTGAAACGCTTTTCTTACAAATTTGAAAATACACCTTCGTCCATAAAAATGTTACGTTACTACAATCAATAAATAAGAAAAGAATAAATTTATCGGCAAATATACTGTCATATAAATCAGAGATTAAATATAAGAATACAGAAACCAGTTTTCTAACACATACATTTCCTTATAGTGACTATATTTACTTGCATGACATTCGCATTCATTCTAAAATAAAACAACTATAAATAAATATGTCGCCAATATCAACCATAGCAGCATCTCAGCAAACTAACTAATAAAGTAAATACACGCATGGATTATCAATACAGATGCCTAAACACCCGAAGACAACAGATGCCTAAACACCCGAAGACAACTGATGCCTAAACACCCGAAGACAACAGATGCCTAAACACCTGAAGACAACAGATGCCTAAACACCCGAAGACAACAGATGCCTAAACACCCGAAGACAACAAATGCCTAAACACCCGAAGACAACAGATGCCTAAACACCCGAAGACAACAGATGCCTAAACACCTGAAGACAACAAATGCCTAAACACCTGAAGACAACAGATGCCTAAACACTCGAAGACAACAGATGCCTAAACACCCGAAGACAACAAATGCCTAAACACCTGAAGACAATGAATGTACATTTATGCAGAGATAGGTAATGACTTCAAGAATTGTTCGCATTTCTTAAAACCTATCTAGACTGTTATTAATAATCTATGGCTCTTTATTTCTTTTTTCTTTTATGGCTCTTTCTTTAATCTTAATTTATGTTGCTTTTTATTGCAATATTTCAGATGTTCAGTAAAAAATTAATAATAATTAACAATGTTTCATCTAAAAATTAAATTCAAGATAAAATTATCTGGAGAATACTTCATCATGTTTTGCTATCAGGAGTTTCCTTTTTAATATGGGCATATATTGTAAGAACTTAATTCGGATTCCTGTAACAATGTACTTTCCTATAATTTTTGGATTGATAGAATGTTCAACATTGTTGGGTGTCCGTTGAATTCGAAGCCATTCTGATTAATTTCATCATAACTATCACCTCTTTGCTACTGACACTGCTTTGATCAATAAATATGCATTGTTGTAAATATACAATGGGACCCTTTCTCAGATTTTCGCCGACTGGCCATATCACCCCAATGTTGTATTCAGTCTTATTCGCGTCGATGTGCACAAAATCTGTGAAAGGTCCATTTTACGTTCATAGGGAAAGAAACGGGTATAATCAACATTCCTGTGAAAAATGAAGCGCAATCCGTGTTTTAAATATATTTGGTTGTTTATTCAGGGATTCACTTGTACGATTTTTATGTCGGAGATATTTGAGAAAAGTTCCGTTACTTCATTCATGACAGACTAACAGATCAATTTTTCTTTTTAACCAGTGAGAAATTTGGCTATCCTAACGACCCTTTTTACATCACAACGCGCAGCTAAGAACTCATCCACGAGTGGCATTAAAACAACGACAGCAATGGAATATGTAAATTCCAGAAAGACATGGGTCGCATATCAAACTGCAGGCTCCTGTTGGCGATGCAAGCACGAGGTCGTCGACGATTGACAAGAATCTTAGCCATCCAAGGAAAAGGAATATGATTTTCTAAGCGTAGCTTAGATGTGGCACAAAGCCGAAAGTCAGACAGTGAGCACCAAACTCACTACTCAATCGTAATTGTTCAAGCGAGACAAGCTTGCTAACCATTGCACCACGTCGAGGTTCCCCAAATGGAGAGGAAATGGCATTAAATTATATTCCAATTCAGCGTTGGTGCAGCTTAACCCATACACAATATAGAAGCGTAGTTTCGTATTGGTTGACAAACAAGGGCCCCATTATTGACACAATAGCACATGATACTGCACTTCACCTGTTAAAGAAACATCATCATTGGGTAATGGTAAACGAGCGCCTCGTCAGACAAATTCCATTTCCATTTCTTTCTCATAGATGGTCGAGTTTATGAGTGTTAACAGGGTGTTGTGGAAGATACTGATTTCTCCGCAATAGTGTGTAATATTTTATTAATTCAGATTCTTTAAATATTTGTGTAAAATTGTTTTTTTCGTTATTAAGATGCAGACATATTTATTCATCTATATGCACATAGCAAATTAAAATAAGTAAATATGATACTTGTATCTTTATATGTGCATAAAATGTATTATGACATTATGTATAATTCGCTCTGATATGCAAATGCATGCACCTGCATACGTAAATACATATATACTTATATCCATATATTGGCTTGTAGCACGTATACATATGTAAATATAAGTACAATTATACATGTATTAGAATCGCTTTGTCATGTTCCATTAAGAAATAAAAATAATAGTAAATGCTTTGTTTGTTGGCGGGAATTGTAACAAAATTCTCATGAGTGTTATTGTGTCCTGTAGCACTTAACCAAAGGCTTCATTTCGACAATAAAGTGATTAACAAAAAAGCACATATAATTCACAATATTAAAATATCACTATTAGTAAATTTTTAGTTTTAGTTTTATATTTAATATAATGTTTATATTAAATCCCTAAATTATTTGTGGATTTTTTAAACATTTAAATTACTATCAAACATTAAGATCTGTGTTTATCTAACTTGCCCAAACATGAAGCTATACCACCCTTCTCCTTCCTTCAAAACCCTACGTCCATCTTTTATTTCTTATCTCTTTACTACCCCCCTTTTATTTTTTCCCTTTTTTCCTCTTTTCTTTTTTTCTTTTTTCCCATATCATTTCCGTAGATTTGACCGACTAAATAGGTCAATGTCTGATCCTTACACCGTTCTCCTCAATATTAAGTATTGTAATGAAAATAAAAATAAATTTTAAAACTCTCCCTTCCCTCTCTAAATTCGACCATGTCTCTCATACTATCCCTCACCACCCTCTATGTCACCTTATATAAGCTTAATACTGCCCTTCAAAAGTGTAAATATTAAATTCATTTTTCACCCTTGAAAGTGAAGTCTGAAGATCCAGAGGAAAATAAAATCTCTGGTGAAATGAATTATAACTAATGGAACCTTAAAGTGGTCTGTTTTCTCTTTAAATTAATATATATATATATATATATATATATATATATATATATATATATATATAATGATAGTGCTTCGCTAGGGCTAAATACGATTTTGAATTCAGTTACTCTTTTAGACTGGTTGCCAACTAGAGCCCAGTACGCTTTGCAATTTAACTTATTATATATGGTCTTTTTCATCGATGGCGATGGTCGACAGCGGGAAATAAGTTAGCTTAAAACACGGCGTCGCTCATGAACTTATAGCTGGGGTAAAAGAGGTGGATCCGTAACTTTCCCTAGAGTACTTGTGCAAAATTGAATGTAAGGAACTTGATCGGAATTTAAAATGAAACACTTCTCATGCCATCTAACAGTAAAAGATTTCTTGGCCAATCCAAAATATAATTGACTGATTCAGAATGATAAGACGTCAAGTGAAAGCAATTTTTTTTTTTTTCTCATTTGTAATTAGTCATTTTAACAGACATTGAGTCATAGATTTTACGGTATACATTAATGAACTAATAGGCAAATAATTCTTCCACCCATATTATGCCATTAAATTTTACATGCCTTAAAAAGAACTTTACTTTTTTGACTATATAAACAAATGAACTAGTAAATTTTTTCAAATTTTAAATATTTTTGGGGTTGTGAAAATGAAAAATATAATGAAAACTCTGAAGGAAATGATTAAAATTTAACTACCGTTCTAAATAAGGCGCTTTTCGTATAAATTTCCGAGACGAATAGTTTTTAAAATAAATTTAAAGAAAGGACAAAATTCAAAACTGGACATTTTGCACAATTTCTGGCTCAAATGACCAATGTTTAACCATCAATTTTTACTCAAATAATTTTCACTCTATAATTGGCTTTTGATATTAATTTCCAGTTGATGGATGCAGAAATTACAGATAGTTTCATCAATAAATTATTTTCCGAATAATTATAGCATCTCCCGCGTACACTGACACCTTCATTGATTCAGAATTAACCACATAGCAACAGAACAGAGTATATAATGTTTACACACACACACACACACACACACACACACACACACACACACACACACACATATATATATATATATATATATATATATATATATATGGAAACATCAATTGATCTGACGTGCTATAGCTACAAAGAAGCGACTAGTTTATTCCCGTTTCTTGCTTTCCTGTCACCTGTCCAGACTTTCCCGAAGAGAAGTAGTCTTAACTTAAGAATCAGAATTGTTCATACTGACATCACACATTCATTCCTTGTAAAAAATGAGGATCCGCCTAAATGCATCGAATGCCAGGAGACAGACAGTAAAACATTTTATGATGAACTTTGCCGAATTTGCCTCTATCCGTAAAAGCCTTTTTTACGGATAGAGAACTTTTCAAAAACGTTAATGTAAAATTCATTTTGTCCTACTTGAGGAAATCTAAATTTATACGCTAAACTTTAACTCAGACAACTTCACCTATAGACGAAATATACAACCACTTTTCAACTATACTTCACAAATTACAAAACTTACAACTTCCTAAAATATTATTGAGTAAAAATCCGATTTTTCAGCATTAAATGAACCACGAGGGTTGATGTGATGGTAAAACAAACAAACCAAACCAAACCAAAGCTGTCACCTGTGATCTCAACCATCTTCTGTCTTTCTGAATCCTGTTCTTTTCTTTTCTCTCCAATAACCCCTTTCTCATCTCCTTTCACTCTCAGCACCCCCTTGCACCTCAGTAGCTTTATCGCTTTGCGTGGGAAGAAACTTATTAAAAAAATAAATTTCAATTCATTTGTGTCGTCCTTATGTCACACGAAAAAGAATTCTAAATGACAGTATTAACGTGTGATTCACTAGTTAAACTTAACTAAAATGCCCCGTTTTTTTAAAACTACTTGGGACGTATTTTGAAAAGTGGATAATTTAATACAATGTGGCATAAAATATAGTAGGTTAAAGGAAAGGAGCCAAGAATAACCGTACGAAAACCCGGTCTTCATCCAAAGATGATATTGTTTACTTACGAGGGTGGTCTGAAAACTTCATTGACTAGGAAAGAGTGATGCTAGAGCTGAGAAATCTTACATGCATTAATTTTAACTTTTCCATTTCAATCAACCGAAAGCAGTAACTGAATGACTTAATAGAAAGTGTATGTGATTCTACTCAGATAAAATTACACTGCATATTTTTTGTCGACTCGACAAAAATTACATTTTGGCAGAGAAACTTTCAGTCATTTGCCGTATTCAGTACATATTAACATTAATTAACATTTTTTTCAATTTTATATAATTTTCTTAATGAAAAAGTGCACTACTTTCAAAGACTGTAATCTTGGAAGAGGAACATTTTTTATTTCCAGATCGATGAGTTAATCGTCTCTGAGTTGAATGATATGTTGTCCGGGTAACTTTATATTGCAAACAATAAAATGTGCTTGATTGATGGTTAATCTTAGTTTTTACTTCATACTTCAAAATTACTGTTTCATATTTCTACTCGTCTGGATTTTCTACTTGTCTGGATTTGTCTGGAAAAAAAGCGAATCAGCTGTTGATATAAATAGAACTTCACGCTTTCTCTTTTTCTTACTTTTCAGGGCCGGCTGAAATATTAAAATGTTCTTAAAAATGATGAAAGGGGCCATAGAAAAAATTTTTATTTAAAATTGTATTTATAAAATCATCGAGAAATGTATTCAAATGTATCCACAAAACAATCATTGTCTTTTCTTGACCTATTCCTATTGGCGTGTGAAATCTTTTTCTAGTTGTTTAAAATGATGCCTAAAATTAGTGACGAAAACTGAAAAGGTATTTTTTAGAAGGTAAATGATTGTTTAAAATTTTAAATTTAGTGTAAATATTGTGTATGATACAAATTCATATTAGTTTGAATTATGTGTCCATAGCCAGCATTTTTCAATTTTTCACCCAGCATCAAATATATTTGAGCTTGTAAAATCACAGTAGTACTGTAACCATGTTTTGGAGATTTTGATAAATCGTTCGTTTTTAAAATAATTATAAACAAACAATTCAATTCCAACTACACGAAGTAAATCTTTGGCCATTCTTTCAGTAGAGAGGACAATTGGTATACTTTCAACAGCCGAACAACTTTTCAAGATTCTAACAAGAAAATAATAAAAAAGAATTTGTATTTAAAATGCGTCTTTTACTCTGGGGGCATATCCATCATATGAGAAGGAGAGAGAACTCTTCAATCTTAACCCAGCCCTAGGGTCTCCCAAGATGTTGCCTGTCAGTTTATCTAAATCCGTAACGATAAGGTAGTTTATAAAAGGCGAATAAAATGAAAACAACAAACAGAAACGAATTATAGTAGAGGGAAATTGAATTGAAGCAAGGAAAATGGCGGAGTTTGGCGAATGACGTCACTTCCCTGTCGCCTCTTTACCTTTCACTGATCCATTCGAAATTGACAGAATAAATGACAGGAATTAACATTTAACCAGATGAAACTCCTGCAAATAACAGTGAAGATTTGAAATGAGAGAGAGAGAGAGAGAGAGAGAGAGAGAGAGAGAGAAAGAAAGAGAGAGAGAGATTAAAGTGGAAAAGAGGAAGACAACGAAGAGAATGAGAGTAAGAAACTATATGGTGGCAAAAGTAAGTGAATTGTGTTAGATCTGAAATATACCTGAGAGAGAAAAAGAGTGAAACAAAAAGGTGTGTGTGTGTGTCTGTGTTTGTGTAAGGGAGATAGATAGGTAGATAGATAGAAGGCTGGTCAGAAATATATATATATATATATATATATATATATATATAGATATATGTATGTGTGTGTGTGTACTGACATACACTGCGGTCAATACAGAGCGGCGACAGTCTGTTTCATGCTTGAAGACAATCTTCAAGATGGCTTGAAACTGTGTTTATGCGTGAAACAGAATGTCGCCTCTCGGTGTTAGCATCATTGTCCACTTATTACTATTATATTTACGTAACTCATAAATATAGCATACCTCAAAACTAACTAACTAACTAACTAACTATATATATATATATATATATATATATATATATATATATATATATATATATATATATATATATTTGTCATAGGCCAAAATTTCCCTCACTTTTTTACTGTGTATTTTGTTTCTAGTTTTACAAAAGGTGGACGTTTAGTGTAAGGGATAACGTAAAGATAATAATCCCTTCTGTAAGTTATAAAAAAAAGTGTTGTTTATCGTCACACATACGTACAGACGCACATACGTGTTTATTTAGATAGAAATATACACACGTCGTGTACGCAATAATCAATAGAAGGCAAGCAAAAGCAAAATAGAAAGCGTAAATGAAAGAGCGAGTAAAAGCAAGAAGAAAATGAAAAAAGAAAGGAAATAAGAGTGAATAAGATGTTGAAACTTTAGCGATGTATTTCTTCGACTGACCTTCGCGGTCACTTGAGAAATGGCTGTCGTTGTCGATGGTGTCAACTAACACATCCATCAATTCATGTGCTTCCTTTGCGTTTAACTAGTTGGCTTATTCTGTCCCCGCTTTTCTTTCGCAGCAAGCTATCTTTAATAATATATTCATTGTTTGCTTTTGTTGCCATTCTTAACTGATATTGCAATGCGTACACTTGCGTGTGTGTGTGTGTGTATGTGTGTGCGGCGGCTTAAATGTATTTTTAATTCTGTGTTAATCAACGCTGCATCATAAGCACACACACAGACGTATATGCACAAATTAATGTTCGTAAAGTATATTTTGTTTGCGTGTGTACACTGAGTATGGATACTAGCATATATTTATTTTGCATATAAACACATATGCACACATACACACTCATATATATATATATATGTATATATACTTGGAGCAATATACATGTATGTTTATGACTATGCACACCATATACAGAAATATGTACACATAAGCCAGTGTAACAGAAGGATATACAGAGAAAATGTATATAAAGCGCGTTTTCAAGTCTTAAACGTTATTCTCCCCTTAAAGATAAATTTCTTCTTCTTTGCTGTGTCGGTCGAATATCCTCGTCCCCGCCCATCATAATTGTTTTTTTCGCTCTCTCCTCAAAAGTTAAGAAAGCAAAGATTTTAATAATTCGGTGTGGGGCGTTCATGAAGCCAATTTGACACGACTGTTTACAATATTTTTGTTTTTAAATTTTCTGTTGATTCCCACGAAAAAAAATACATGTGTATTTGATATTATTTAATATTTTTCAAACTAAAGCTATATCGTTAGTTAATATAAAAATGTTATTTCTGATATGAAATCTGTTTAAAAATTTATTCCTCAAAATAGTTGGCTTATTTTTCTTTCAAACAGATAGGCTTTAGTGTCTGTTTTTTTTTTTTGTATGAGCAGAAGTTTAAATTTTATTCAGTCATGCGCAGGTTAATACACTTCTATCTCTGTACATTTGCCTATTTTATTCTTGTCTCTCAACAAACATTCACAAACCCTGCATCGCTTTTGCGCATACACACGTCTAATGGAATTTGTTTGGGCTTATCAGTTACTTGCCTTTGTGGGAGAAATGTTAAGTACGTTTCAAAGTTACCAGGAACTGAATACATAATCGTTTGCTGGAAACTTTTTATGTCATGCTTGGTTAAGAAAAGACTCATTCCTATCTGAATTTATGATAAGTATAAAAAACTGATAAGTGTTCAATAACGTTATATAAAAGTCGGTTTTGAGTTTATTATATCCACCTGGTCATCCCAAATAGAATATATTTCACTGATAAAGACAAATAAAAGAAAGAATGAAACATCGACAGAAGAAAGAAATTCTTGTTGGTGGGAGTTTGGAAGGATTTTAGAATTCAGCTTCTGCTGTATTAGGGCGAAAAAGGATAGAAAAGATTCTCGTGTCATAATTTGAAATCTTAGCGAAATAAATTTGTAAGCGGGTGATGAGTATTCACAATCGTTACGTCATTGTCCTCAACTCTTCCAAGAACAAAGAGAAGCCATAAAGAATCCTTGGCAGAAATAAGAAGAAATCTCATTGATTTTAATCATGCAAAAGGCATTCAAACCCGAACTATTAGACAGACTGTGGTAATAAAGTAAGCACATCCCGTCTCCCCTCTCGCTTGTAACCATCCATCACAATAAAATAAGAATGAATCAAATAAAACTTCATAAGCCTCTACTTAGAATTGTTACTATATTACACAGACGTAAATTTTAGCGGGGAAATGAATTAAATAAGTGAACATTTTTAAAAAGTGAAAAAAAAAACCCAGCTTCATGAATCAATCGTACAATTAGTGATCTATTAGGATAATTTTATATATAGTATTGCTTTGACTCTGATCGTTAGAGAAGGTATATGATTTTCATATGACGAAAAATGTAATATTAGAGAACAGCTTGATAACTTACGTAGTCAATATACGCTAACTTTATTTTCGTACTTGTTCTGTATTAAATTCAAAATTAATTTTATATAGCTATTAATATAGTTCTATATTAAGTTAACTTCTACATTAATTTTGAAGCAATTTAGTGAATTTTTTTTAATCCAAAAATTATTTTTATTACTGTAAACGTTATATTTAGAAGGTACACATATTTTAGAAGACAACCCTATTTTTAAAATTGTTTATCAGCACAAAAAAGAAAGCGTGCCTCACGAAAAAAATCAAGCGTATATTTCCTTTATAATCTGGGAAACCACCTTCAAGCCAAGTTGCACACTTTTCAGGTTCGAAAACAAAATGAAAACAAATGTAGACTTCATGTCACGTTGAAACATTGGTTCTTGTACGAAGTTAAGCAACGTCGCGCTTGGACAGTATTTAGATGGGTGGCCGCGTAGGAATAGCAGGAGCTGGAAGCTTAGGTTTGCAGCTGATGTCTCCAATAATCAAGGTTCCATCGAAAGATGCGTATTTCTTTAAGAGGGCAACTGAACATTGCTTTGACGTGATGGCTCTTCGTGGCTTAATCTGACTGTTTTCCAGATTAAAACAGAATACATGTTCAACTTCTTCTGGTGGCACATTTTCTTTAGAATATAGTTTACAATTAATATTAATCAAAAATATGCTTTAGTATTATTGACAATAGTATAATTTTGAATTTCCGTAGATACTTATTAGTTTATGATTTTTAGTTTGTGACGTGTATCGCTTTCATCTGAATATCAATTACTCTTTATCGCAACTCCAAATTATTTCAGTCATTAATAAAGAATGTGAATCGGAAAATAAGCCGACGACTTATTCCCAATCGTATAAAAAGCAACTGTAATTACGATGAAATCCTAGTCAGAAATTAACAAAGGAAAATTCAACGATTTAAATATGCCATCACTGAAGCTTATCAAGTTTAGGAGAATCGTAAGCACAATTCAAACAGAAGTTCAATATGCTACTCAGTTACCCTAACACGATGAAAATAGATACCAAAGCTTTACTCTGATGGACCAATTTTTTTTAAAACAAGTTTCTACTAAAAGATTGAAACCAGAAATGGTTATTTTGGACCCGACGGGGACAATGTGATATAGAAAAATGTTCAACGTCATCAAGTTATGTCACTTGTTTCCTATTACTTCCGTTTTCAATTAGTAAACAAGGGACTTGTCAATCACATAAATCTTCTCTTTTTAATATTGTCAAGCGACCAACGAAAAATAGTAAAATTATGTAAATTGTAATCAGATTTAATAGACCAGCTACTATTGATGCATATGAACTGCTTGAATCGCATAGAGCCTATTCTTCCATGAACGGAATCAACAAGAAAACAGTAATAAGGAAACCAGGTTTTAGACAATAACAAAATGTCTCGAGAATTAATTTTCCTGAAAATTCATGCCATTTGGCTTGCAGTAAGAAAGTCAATTAGTATTATTTGTTGTTTATTGAATAGTCCTAGCAGAGAAAAGATACATTTTGTTATTTATAATGACAGTATATGTCAGTGAAATGTTTCTTGAATTATCTATAAATATCTTAAAAACCGGAAGTCGAGATCGCTACAACTGAAAGAAGAGACAACAAAAACAAAACAAAACAATAAGGTGTGAGTCGAAAGTGAAAAAAATAAACAACGCAAGGGACAAATAACGACAATTCTGCACATGTGCACAATCAAGCAGGGGGGCGCATGAACACGCACGTGCAAGAACACACCCACACATGCACTATGAAAAATAAATTAACCTTGCACCAATCAAAGGTGCATATACGGAGGAAAAATCGAGAAGTATAAACAGTCAATTGCCAAACGTGCCAAACGTCTTATGGATTGAGTTGGATCTTTTCTAACAAAACTTTTTAGCACTAAGTTGAAATAATGACTCCTCTTCCTGTAGTGACTACTTGATCCAGTTTTCCATTCTACTGTTCCCTTAAACCTATTCACCGTTTTCTTGATGGTTCTTGGATGGACTTTGAAGAGAGAAGCCAAAGTATGAATGTTGGTACCATTACTGAAGGCTTGAATGACATTTTTCCTCTCATCCTTGCTCAGTTGGGAAGACAGTGGGTCTGACACAATACGATATTAACCTGTTCTGTTTCAAGCTGAATAACTCAAAGGGTTTTTCAATGATTTTTACGACAAATGGTGTCAAGATGGCTAAACGTCTTATCTGAAAACCCGGAAAAAAGAAACTCAGTTAGTTTAGTATTTTTTAGATATTAAACATTTGGCATGTAAAATTATGCTGTTACACCCGGTATATATATATATATCTTTATACACGGTGATTTTCTCTCTTCCTTTAATAATGACACCAATAATATTGTCCGTGAATATGAAAGGATCCAACAGAAAAAACTTGTCTAATTTATTCTATCTATCTATCTATCTATCTATCTATCTATCTATCTATCTATCTATCTATCTATCTATCTATCTATCTGTGTGTGTGTTTGTGTGTGTGCGCGCGTGTGTGTATGTGCTCATGTCTATCTTTTGGTGGTGGGGGGGCTAAGTTAAACAAACTCATCAGGGTTTGGCAGATTACTTTGTTTTGTAAAAATGGTAAAAGGTGAAAGTGAAATCGTGTAAAGAAATATATAATCACTGATTGTCCAAATGAAATGTCATTAAAGAATCAATAGAAAACAAATCATTGTTCTTTCATGTGTCATTAAAAGTCATCTGGAATTTATGCATTAACTTTTTTATGAAAATACATGGCATCGCTGTTTTAACATTAAAGAATTATATTAAGATATATGGCCTTTTTATCTATGGAAGCATGTTTTCAAATAACAAAGAAAGAAGAGCGGGGAAACGGACTCTAAAGTTTAATAGGCCTTATTCACTTCTAACATTAGCGCTGCATAATCTTGCCACATATATTAACTTCGTTATGTCTTATAACAGACGATGTTAATTATTATTTGCTGCTTTGTGCTGTTAATTATTATTTGCTGCTTTGTGCTTTCTATAATATATATTAAATATTATAGAACCCACAAAGCAGAAAAATGTAATATATATATATATATATATATATATATATATATATATATATATATATATATATATATATATATATATATATATATATAAAATAAAAAGTTTATTTTTAGTGGATATCAGTATTTGAAATAACGTCTCATTTTTTATTTTATTTTATTGTAAAGAGTGTGTATTACGTTTACCAGCTTGCGCACTCGAAAAAACTTGAAGATAATGCGTTCACCGGCAGGTTCCGAACCTGCACCCCAACCTTTGTAGGAGAAACCATCTTCACGGCAAGTTTCTATATATCTTTTTTTAAGGAAAGCACATTAACTTGTTTACATTTTCTCAAAAGCCCATATCTGGTTGATTTTATATCCGAAACGTGAATAAAGTAATGAAGAATTAATGGATTTATTTTTAATTCCATATTTCTGTTACTTCAAACATTATTATAGTGGAAAATTAATTCTTTAAATAATATAGGGAGACATTGAACAGATTTTTGTCAGACCCACTTACCATATCTAACAAAATAGCGAATTTCCAGAATTTATTTTTAAAATCTCTTCTTGGTAACGTTGAGAAATTTTCACTACCATATCGTTAAAAGCTGTCGGCTCGACTAAGATCTGTCTTCCAAAATTATATTTGGTGATTTGGTCAGATTTTGGGAAGTGAGTCGGACCAAGAACTTTACACTAATAGATTTTCAACATGAGTATTCATCCACACACACACACACACACACACACACACACACACACACACACACACACACACACACACACACACACACACACACACAGAGTCTCATTTATGTCCAACTTCATACAATTACATACACTCGGACTCGCTCACATTCTGTCTGTGCGTGAGTAGATGTCACCGTGCGTGTGTAGAAACATTCGAGGCGTGAAGGACAATTGCTTAAGGTGTCGATAATTATCCGAGTTGTAGGAGTGAAACGAACTGGAGTGGCGGAAAGTTCGAAAGGCGATCAGAAATTTTCCCCTGTGCCATTTTTGCGTTTTACGCTAGTGTGAAGGTGAGATAGAAACAGATTCAGTTTAACGGCAAATCGCGCCTGCGACCACAGCGGCCCCTGGCGGTTCGGTATGAAATTAGAGGGTGTCGTGGGTGATATAGGGTGGAAGTAGTGACATCATTGAAAGAGAGTAAGTAAAGAGGAACAAGAGCGTTAACGAAAAGAGAACAAGAACGTTGACGAAAAGAGAGAGAAAAGTGAGAGATGTGGAAAGTGAGAGACAAAGAGAAAAAGAAAGAAAAATATGATTGCAGAATTTGGAATTTAACTGTTGGACAAGTCAGACGAAAAGTACTTAGGAAAATTCCAAACAAGTCTTCACGGAAGTAACTTTAAACAGTTGAAAAATAAGTGAGGAATAAACAGTGGGAAAGCATAAATGTGTGTTTATGTTTATGTGTATGCATGCATGTTTGTGTATGTGTGCGTGATTGTTTGTATGTGTGTTTGTATGCGTGTCTGCGTTTGTGTGTGTTTATGTGTTTGCCTTTGTGTGTTTATATGCATGTTTGCGTTTGTGTGTATGTATGTTTGCACGCGTGTGTATGTTTGCGTGTGTGTATGTTTGTGTGAATATTTGTGTTCACATGTGCATGTTTGTGTATGTATGCTTGTGTGTGTGTATGTTTGTGCGTGTATGTAGGTTTGTGTGTGTTTGTATGTATGTATGTGTGTGTATGTATGTTTGTGTTTTGCCTGTATGTGTGTATGTGATTATGTGCGTGCGTTTGTATGTATGTTTGCGTTTGTGTGTGTGTGTTTGTATGCGTTTGTGTGTGTGAGTGTGTGTGTTTGTATGTTTGTGAATACACAAACTGCACTCTTTGATATATCTAAGATGGTGGAATCAGTGCTGTTGAAAATAGTTAATAATATGATAGAAAATTAGAGGCAATGCATACAATTGTGTTTCAAGACATTTTCATGCATACGTTTTAATATTTGTTCTTTCTTGATATTTTTTCCTATTTTAAACAATCTTAAGGTCATTCTTTCTCTCTCGCTTTGTTCTTATTTATCTATATATCTAAGTCTGTCCATATCCATCTGTCGCACTCAAAAGTACCTATCCCTCTTACGTTCCCATAATTTATATCTTTCGGTTGTGCATGTATATATATATATATATATATATATATATATATATATATATATATATATATATATATATATATATATATGCGCCCCTATATGAATATGGCTGTTTTTAACATGTAAGCTCCGTTTCGCAGTAAATTTGTGTGATCGTTGGGGATGGGGACGACACAATACAGTGCGTTGGGTAACTCAGAGATGACGGAGGTTTGTGTGCGGCTTGCGGAGTGACGGTAATTTCATTCATGAGTCGCAAATGACTTTTGCCACAAGCTGTTCCCTCGAGAAAACTCGTGGAAAAAGAAATTGTCGAAAAATTTCTCGCCGCTCCTTGCTCATTCCAGTTCAATGCCTGCAATTTTTTTCTTCTTAATTGTAATCTTCTAAGTTTGAAAATATTACTAAGTGAACTGCTCATCCTTTTCCAATTTAACAAGTCAATTGCATTCTTTTTTTTTCATGTTTGTTTCTTCTCTTCATTTACACTTCGACTAATTTCTTTTTGTTCGTACGTTGCCTTCATTTTTCGTTTCTGACTTGTTTATATCGACACAATGTCAGATTGTATTATGAAAGTAAATATTTCAGAATAAATTTAGTATTAACAAACTGATGTTGATAAAGTTGACAAGATACACTTATAGGAACAAATACATTTTGAGTGAAATCAGCTTTTACTATCTATCCTTATTAAAAATACTAATAGCATGTGTGGATGAATGTCAAGTTTTCTTATGCAAACGGACTGATTAATATATAAATCCAAATATCATTCGGCCATAAATCGTATAATTAATTAATACAGTATATCATATATTGAAATAAATTTATTATTCAATTACATTACATTATATAACCTTCATCGTCTATTGATTTTGCTGTTCGACTATTTTTACTTTTTAATATTATTTACGTTAGTTTCTACTGCGTCCTAGAGATCTTATTTATCCGAATATTGTTTGCCATTCACATCTACATCTCTTTTAATGATGGTTCATCATTTTTCTGTTTTATTGATAACTAGAGTGTTTGAAAGTGATTTAATTAATTTAGGGTCTTTGAAAAATCTTCAGCAAGGCGGGCAATGACCAACTGTGCAGACTGTGAAGGAACATTTTCTTGCATAATTATATTCTTTAACTTAAATATTCTAAGTTGCGATTTGTACTGCTGCAAAAATGTATTTTCCAACTATTTAAAATATTTCTCCGCATTTATTTTGATAAAATATTCAACATTAAATAATTATGCCGCTTAAAATATTTGTCCAAAGCATTACTCTTGTAGGTCATATTAGATAACTCTTTCCACGAAGACTTCAGTCTCTAGGCTCGCCATCATATACATCTCAATGTAGGTCTATATTCATCACGATGGATTGATGTCGAAAAAATCAGTTTTTATGTACTTTGATAAAATGACATTTCTTTTTGTGATTTCCTGGGTTTATTCAAGGTACTGGATATTCTGCATCTTTTCTTTCTGTTTACATTTGCAACATCCACTTCATTTATTTATTGTTGTCAATCAACTTTTTTTCTTATTATCCCTTATGTTTTTTAGAAATATTATTAAAATTCTTTTTAGATGCTTCCTTTTTTATTGTTCTGTCGCTTTTGCTCAACGCTTTCGCAATTTCTAACGTCGAATTCCCAAATAATATCTTGGCAATTTCTTCTCTTTTGGGATTATCTCTTTCTTACGACCCATGACAATCTTATATCAGTCAGTTATGTGTCATACGTGATACGCGCTTAGGCGATGATGTATCTTTCGATACATGACTGACGAGGCAGATTTTTTTCCCGCAGTGGGTTGCCATTTCTTTCTGCGGTAGACCAGTTACCGGCCAAGGCTATAGAACCCGGTCTGTCCTGCTATTTACCAATAGCTGGGGAGGGGGGGAAGAAGAGGATTCATACCTTTCCCAAGGATATTAGCACGTAATAATAATTCTTATTTACAATATGATGAACAACCATCAAGTTGCATAAGATATTTTCTATATTGCAAATAAAAACCGATATAAACTTCAGATATAAGTATGCCGATAATTTTACCAATGTAACTCGTCATGAACAAGCTCCGATATTCACACACTGACTCGCACACAAAGATTCCTGCACAGAATAGTGCACACATACAGAAATTCACTGGCATCGGTACAGCAGAGAGTAACATTGAAACAGATAACAACATCTGCGTAAATATTGATGACAGAACGAAAAATGTTCATGACTCAAATATACGCAGCAAAGAGAAATTATGAGTGCGGGTTCAACCCACTTCCCAAAGTCTGACCAAAACATTAGAATTTAAAAATAAAATAATTCTTGGTTTGACAGAAAGATTTTTAGTACCCGTCTATATAACCAGTTGTGAATGCCAATATATATATATATATATATATATGAGAGAGAGAGAGAGAGAGGTAATGTGCGTCTGCAGATAAATGCACGCACGTCGAATTATACAGACATATTGTCTTGCATTATCATTGTAAGACTTACTCATTGTGGCATGTATGCACTGTATTTTCTTATACAGTCAGTCGATTATCAAGTGGTCATTGGCCAGCGATCGACATGGTTAGCTGTCGTTGGTAGCCAACAATACGATGCAACGTCCGGCGGGAACCATTTAACAAATTGGCTTCATTAAATGTCGCCAAGTGCAACGGAGCGGGTGGGCAGGAAGAGGTCACTGGAGGTCAAAAACAATCTTAATAGTGAAAAGGTCGGAGAAGTAGAGAAAACTGATCGAAGTAAGGAATAAAGAGCTGGTGATAGTTGAAAGATGGACTTTCTTCTTCCTAATTCTTTCTCTCTCTCTTCGGTGCCCAATGGTTGTCAAGTCAATTGCAAACGATAGCGTCAACACCGGTATTCAGAGTTAGAGTGAGCTCATGTTTGCATGCAAATTATTGATGCTATTTTGTTGCGAGTTTCTTGGACCATAAACTATTTGTATAGATCAATTATAATAAAAGCTACTAAGCATATACAAAGGAATAAAATATGCATGTCTCTCTATGTGATATTACTCTTACTGATTCTTTTATTATTTAAATGACAATCTGCTGTCTAAAAGATTTCATCTTAAATATTTTTCATATTTAAGCAAAAACTGAAGTATATCTCTTTACAAATGAGACATACTTCAATCAAAGTTAGGCAAATTGTAAAAGTCATATAAATTATAAAAAGTAGGTAAATTAATATATATATATATATATATATATATATATATATATATATATATATATATATATACATACGTGGGTAAATTATAAGTCATAAATTATGCTGTATTCATTCAGAGAAGGTACACTAGTCATCGTTTTTTACGAATTATTAACTTTTATGTATCATGTCTCTTCAGAGCGGTGGCGATAATGGCTCTCCACAATTTCCTGTCTTTTGTAGCTCATAAAAAAATTGTCTTTTTGTTATCTCTCCTAAATCCTGTTCTGCCATCCATTTACTCAAGTGCGTTAGGGAGGTTATGTTTGTTTTCATTCAGTCCTGTGAGTATCAAATTTTCGGCTCGTTGATCGTTAGTATTGTGTTCAATCCCTACCGGATGTTGCTTACTTGTTACCTGGAGTTAAATGTAAAGTTATGTTTCAGTAATTATTAGAATAGAATTGGTTTTATCCTCATTAAATTTTGCTGGTGTAGACATTTATTAAAAAGATAATTGTGGTATAACCATTAAAACATTGGGTTCTAAACAACCAAAATTTGAAACCAATTTCAGACAGCTGTACGGCACTGCTGGAGTAATTTTAAATATTTAACTAAATCTAGGAAGATTTACTGACAATTGATCCTCATCAAAGCCTTTCTTGTGTGAAGATACATATAGACGGTTATATCGAGAATACGAATTATATCTGATCATTTTTTCCCCTGAATTGAATGTATTTTGGCATTATAACACATACGCAGAAATATATTTTTGGTCTTTTATGAATGAGAGAGAGTTAATGTGGAGAGAATTTTAAAAAAATCAACATTTGGTAAAGTTAAACAATATTATTCATATTTAAATAAAAACTCCACTTTTCCATAAAATAAGGATTTTATCATCTTGGACTTGGTGATCTCTAGCACAAGGCCATGCATAGTGAGTGGTGAACGAGTAACGAAATTACGTGGAATAATTGGCAATACTAAAACGCTAACCACTGTTTTACGGTAATTGGTTTTCAGTTTGTTTTATAAAAGCAGATATAAAATTCTTCAAGAAAACAGTAATTTTTAGTCATATTAACCTTATTTCATTCAATTAGTAACCCTTGTATCGCCTAGATCTTTTCCTGTAGGATAAAATTCCGTATTAGAAGATTGAATCGTTGTGGTTCAAATTGGCTCTGACCACTTTTCTCTGAGAATGGTAATAAAAATGGGATTGGGAATTTTGAGAAATTCCCGCAGGTCTTTTATAACAGAAATTGTGGCGTGACCCTGGGGTAGAGAAGGGATAGAATGCAAGGAGAGAAAGGAATGTGACGTAAAGAAGGAATATTTCAATAATAGAATAATTTCAGTAAGAAAGAAGAAATAATTATTTTCAACGAAGTAAAAGAAAGAAAACAAGAAAGGAAATATAGGAAAGAAGCAAAGAAGATTAGAAAGAAAAAGGAATAAGAATGAAGAAAGTATTAAGAAATAAGGAGTGAAGTTAACAGAGAAAAAGATAAAAAGTAAAGAGAAAAGATGGAAAAATAACGAATAATGAAAGGAATGGCAAGGGAAGCGTTTTCAGGAAACATGAAAATGAATAGAATATCGAAGAAATGAGGATGAAAAGTGAAGACAAGAGCAAAGCATGTGAATGAATCATTCGTGGAGAGGTAGAGAGAAAGAAAGAAGAGAGAAAGAAAGGAAATAGATAAGACGAATAATTATAGTATAATAAAAAAAGACAAAAAGAAAATTATGATTGGTTAAAAAATGAATGAAACAAACAAAATTACAAAGGAAAAAGAAACTTTGAAAGATTGACGTTTAAAGTGTATGAGTAAATAGAAATATCATATACGGAGAATAAGGCAACGGGAGAATTAAATCCTAAATTCTCCACAATTCTTACAACGTATATGTAACAGCCGTCCTTCCTCTCCTGTCCGACTTCTAACTTGATAGGCCACCCCACTGGATATATTATATTTCGTTCATAACGAATTAACATGTCGGGGTCTTAATGTAAGTGTTCATCCGGATCTCAGTGCAACTTGATTCCTCACTCTTAGGTGGCACGGACGCTTTATCTTTCCCCAATGATTGGTTTCGCCCGACACGTGACACGTTCGATTAGCGTCGATGTTCAACTGTCTTCTTTTTGTTGGTCGCTTACTGTGGTCACCAATCCTGAAGATTTGGTCGTCTGGTGAACGGACATCTTGACTTCTTCAAGTCAGATTCTCCTTTTCCGCTTCACAAATGAGTTCTGGTTTTATGGCTCTTCTGCAAAGAGTTAAAATTTAGTACATTGTTGTTCACCTTTTTGTCTCGATAAAATTGCCACTCGCCTTTCTTACTTGTTTTTGCTCTCTCTTTGTTATTCTTTTTCTCATGATTCAAGATGTTTTTGAACTAGATGAAACGTTTCTTTACATGTATGTAAATAAAGGTATGGATTTATATATTGGAATAAAAGGCGAACAAAGGTGCCATCTATTCCATTTGGATATACTTGACACATTCCCTCCTTCCACAGATCATACTGTTAAAGGAACCTTGTCAATAGACATTTTCAGTATTTTTAGGTTGGTATTTTTACCAAGCAGTGTATGATCTGTCTATGGATTATCGTTCATAAAATAAAGCTTCTTGAATGATTTTCCTAATCCCTATAATTCACTTGACTTGAAGGATTTGTTAATAAAACAACAAAATTCATCATTATCTCATATGTTGCTAAGATTTTGCTTGACACATGACACTTAATGTGAAGCGGTTAAGGATTTTAAAGCAAAACATTTCCCTATCTTCCGCTCTATAATGCGCAGTTCATTATCAACAAATTTACTTAAAATATATTCTAAGTATTATACAACGAAAGATTTATTTTATGATAGACCATTAACAAAGGAAATATTAATTTTGCCAGACAATTTTTCTCGTCAAAATTCATCTCGCACATTTATTCATCGGTGCATTAAATATTTCTATCACAGTGCACTTACTATATATCTCGAGATTCTTAACAAAATTCAAAGAAGGGTCTGTAATGTAATAGATCCTAATCGGACATTTAGACTTCAATTACTTTCTCACCGGCGTAAAGTGGATTTCCTCTGTCTTTTCTACAAATATTTTCCTGGCAATTGTTGTCATGAACTTTCCTCCTTGAACCTCGATTGCGTGAATTTATGCGTGCTACTAGATTGGCAAGTAGGTCTCACTGTTTTACTGTTGAAGAGAACAGTATATTCTATTCTAATAGTTCATTTTCTCACGTGTGGAACTCCGTTTCGATTTCTTGCTTTCCTGCCATCTTTCCTAAAATATTTTGAACAGCTGGGCATTTTCATATCAAAGACACTGCTACTTATATATATATATATATATATATATATATATATATATATATATATATATATATATATATATATATATATTCAAGTATGTTCGGTTGAATAATCTCGATATATTATGTCTATCTTTATTTTAATCCTTTCAAATTCACGGATCAATTTCTCAATGTTTTTTTATTAAACTCCTTAAGGAAGGCGCCGTAGTTTTACTCATTCCTTTTATTTTTTCACGTACATTCAATCTTATCCAATTTACAAATATAAATTAAGGTACCTCCCTTGATAACGTTAATTTTTGAATTTTTGAGCGCGTTTTCACAACTATCTATTACATTAGTTTTTGTCTTAGCAATTTACCCATGAAGATGATTTTGGCTGGGACTGAAAATACTTAAAAAAATAAAAGGAATGAGAAAAACTACGGCGCATTCTTTAATGAGTTTAATAAAAACATTAAGAAATTGATCCGTGTGTGTTCCCTTTTGCATAAAACCAGCTCTTCTGCCCATGTGCCCAGTCTAAGGGGACAACTCTGAATTCAAAACAGGTTGGGGATGGGATGAGAAATTCCACCGCGTAAATCCTACTCACTACGAAAATTATTGTAGCTACACCTAGCGTAACTAGGCAAGGCAGTTTACTTCATAGGGGAGTCTACAGGTTTAAGATAATATGATATACCTATTTATTAATAGATATAAATACGTAAATACCTGCATTGTTGCATCCCCGTGCGGACATGCAGACTTGATTTTTGAAGTTGCATGCACGGAGATATCACTAGGCTTAATCGAGTCGGGTATTAAGCCATAATATTTGGACTTCCAGTAAGGAGCAAAGGTCCTAGCAATGAGCATGGAAACGATTTGCTAACCATCTGTTTATAGCAGTTGTCCAAGATGCACACTTGCACGTGACTTCGAATTGATACATTTTATATGCTGATTAGAACGAAACAAGAAAACACTACTAACGGACTTTAAGAAGGAAATGCCAGAAGAGCATAAGATAAAAAAAAAAGATTTTTTCTAGACTCGAATATTGATCAGTAGCCTTATTATCAGGAGATGTTTCCGACTAAATCATGGCGCCTCTCTATAAGAATAGGAGCAATGTATGTGTGCATTAAGGTTTGTAAATAAATTGATACAAGAGTCAGTTATGAATTTATAGTTCTCCTCATTGGAGGTCTAAGTTTATTCGAAGCAGAAAACAGCAATGATAAATTTATTAATTTTCTGAGATAATGAGAACTAACCTTGGTGCTAAGGGCGACCGTCAAGGAAAAATAATAGTGTTGGTTGCAGAAGATTGATATGTGGTTCGTGTTCAAATGTGAGGAAGGCATGAAGAGAAGGAAGCGTTAGAGGGAAAAAATCGGGAAACAACAAAATATGAGAGAGAGAGAGAGAGAGAGAGAGAGAGAGAGAGAGAGAGAGAGAGAGAGAGAGATGATAGAAATAAAGAGGGAGAAATAATGGGAGTTTGTTGATAGAATCAAACAGAAAAGGGTAGACAAAAGACAGCATTGGATACTGTGCATATAAAAGAGAAAAAAAATCTAAGCTTGATGGATAAGCTGAGAGGGAAAGAAAAAGATGGTAAAGTATGGCATTTAGATAACATTTAAACTCACTATCTAAAGTCTTTGAGATTCATCCACTAATCATGGGGCATGGCTGAACGGTGATTTTTACATACAAATTGAGATACAGAGGGTAGGCATACATACGAATAGAGAAAGTGGGGTCAGCAAAAAAACCTAATTTTTGTCGGAATTTTTAAAATTAGGAATATCATTATCATATGTCGCCTTCCTGTTCGAAATAGTATCCACATCGTGGTTGTTATACTCTCAGCGCTTCGGTCGTTGCACTCTCTGGCCTTCAAGTGTTTGTCGTATATGATGAGAAAGAAAAGCATTTAGCTGTTGAGTAATTTTTCAGCTAACTTTTTAGCGAGCGGTATCAAAATGCTTTTGAATTTGAAAGTCATTAATATTGTCGTTGTTATGGAGTTGCTCATTGGTTTTAGTGTTGTAAACTTCGGAATCGCAGTAAATCGTGTCAGTGATAGATAAAAAAATGCCATCGTTGTCAAAGTTGGGGGTTGGTGAATGGAATGATTTTGTAAGAAAGCAGCAACACAAGTATACTTTGGCACACTTTCTTTCTCTCTCTCTCCCCTCTCTCACCATCTCTCTCACACACACATACACACCTGATTTCATAAAGTGAAAAACCATTGAAAAATAAAAAAAAATGGTAAAAGAATAAGTATAAACGTGTTTTAATTTCTAAAAGACTTGCAAAAATGTCGAACAAAATTCACCCATGACATAATTCTGTTGATCAAGATGTAATTTAAATTAAGGACAAAATATTTTATAATCGGAAAAATATCAATGACGATTAAGCATTAAAAAGGAGGTAATTAAAGTTTATTTGGTTAATCGAAGATGTATCGAGTGTCTCAATAATATGTATGCAATATTTCAGTTTTTGTTTTGTTTTCTTTCTTTCGTGGTATATTTTCTCGCTCAGTTAGCGTCAGGAACAGTGACTGGTTATCATTGTTTATGAAGGAAGACAGGAGAAGTGGACGGCTTATCGCAGAAAACGAGCCAGGTTTTGGCGAGAACTACCATTCGTTTGACGGGAATGTTGATTTATGATTAATGAAATAGCGATCGGCAAATGAAGATAGGAAAAAGAAATTCCATTTTGATAAGATCGGCAATGATGAGCGGCCAGAATGGAAAATAGTCAAGTTTTCTGCGTGTACAAATATCTGTAAATGGTTTGTATATAGAACGTTGGATGTTTATTATATTGAAGCTGAGGCAGAATCACAGAGAAAAGGATGGAGAAATTGGTGGAAAGAGGGAAAGGAGGAAAATGAATAGAGAAAGTAAAATATGAGAAGCAAATAAAACAAGCAAAGATGAAAAAGATGACATTGGAGTAAAGCGAAGAAAAACAAAACTTTGAAACATTTATACATTCTTTTATATAAATAAAGTTCAAAAAGGCAAGCCGCTAAAGAAAAAAGAAGGGAGCAAGAAGAAAACATAGGAAACTACTTACTTTAACTGAGAATTCTGGTCAACAAAATTCCGTTTCTTAAATATCATTCCAGGGTTGGAGTTGACCGGAAGAGGTAATTGGACTTTCATGTACATTTCATCAAGCCACCAATCGTAACACTGGGAAAAGATTGACAAAAGGCAAACGTTATTATTATATATGCGTGTGTGCATTTGTTACAATAAATAAATTATTAGAATTTCAAGCTTTCGGTTGCGTTACAACTTGCAAGTTTGGACAACCGTGAAAAAAAATATAAAGTTTAATCACAATGAAATTGAAAAAGATGAAGAAATAAATTTTATTGAGAAATTAGCACAGTTCAGTCTGTCAATAAAACAAGTTTTTTTTTCTATGGTTTATTTGATTAATACAATAATTAAACACAAAGTGATGCATTTTCCAATTGATTGCATGTTTCGTTCTGCCTGGTATAATTTGACAAAATTTCATTGTAATGACACTAAATCTAAATATTACAAATGCAACATTATTCACGCATAAATGAGAATTATCGGTCAGACCATGGATTATCTGGTATTTTAATGTCACCGTCGTTGTTATAGATTGTCTATTCAGACGAAGTCGACCCGTGTCTCTTTATGGTGGATGGTTCTTATGTGGTTGATTAGACCAACGCGAGAATGACATACCCTCCGCAAGTAGGGCATCTGAAAAGATCTTGGACAACAGTTGAGGAAGCATTCTTCGTGTGACATTTTCGACTGCGTCCCTTTATCTGCTGGACCAACTTTCTTTCTGTGGTTTTAATAGCGTCTACACAGTCACATGGCCAATTGGCCTGAACACCGGTCAATTTTTTTTTAATTGGCTAGATGACTAAGATATTACAGGCCTTCAGGATGGACTTAATGTGGTCACGCTTTCGTTTGCGTGACAACTTGTAACCGCTAGTACTAACTGAATCTAAATCCCCCCCCCCCCGAAAAAAAGCATGTCGCAGGAGTCGGATCTCATGCACGCTGATTTGATTGTAAATCATTTTTGACGACGAAGGAACATCCGATAATTTTCTAGGAATTTTCACTGATATTTCCAGGTAGTATTACGGAATAAACAAATTATGATATAAAGAGTAAGAATGTAAGATTGTTTTGAAACAAGTGATCAATTAAAAATGGGTTATGATTACAATCATGTAGAATATATATATATATATATATATATATATATATATATATATAGGTACCTCCATGAGATCGCTAAAAAAGAGCATGGCATGATGAAAAAGACGCCAAACTTGACGAAAACAAAATTTTATCGTCTAAATGTTCATGTTATTATTAAAGAGGAAAGATCAAAGTATTTTTGGGGTATTTTTTTACATTTTTTAATCGTTCCTAGCAAGTCTGAAATTTTCGTTAAAAATCTTGTTTTTTTGTCATCAAAACTGGCAGATAATCAATCATTTTCAATCATTTTTTCCATTTTAGAAATAAATGAAAAACTCAGTTTGAAATTCTTTTAAAAATCAATTATCATTTTTCAAAAGTTATTTTAATAAAATCAGAAATTATAATGTTTATTTAAAATATTTTGAACCAAGCTTAACTTAGCTTCTGCGACGAAAAGATGTAATTTGAAAATAAAACAAAGCAGGTCATAACCTTTCGCGTCACTTGACAGGTGACGAAAAACATTTTCATGACGTTTATATAGCTTACGTGAGGATAATTCTTTCTACGGATATAGAGAAGTGAAGTTATTTAGATTTAAGTGAACAAATTATTTACCTCGTTATTTTTAAGGAACACTTTCAGCGCTCTAATTTTTTTTTTTTTTACTTAGCTTTCAACTTTACGTTTACGTTGCTTTATGGAAAATATATTATAAAGAAATGAAAAAAATAAGACTGTTAAGAGTGAGATTAAATTTCATGAGAAAGGTATCTAATTAATTTATAGGTACCTTTCTTATGAAATTTTATCAGAAGTATACATAAAATACTATAATTTTATGTACATTTACTACATTTTACTATGTTATTTGTATTTCCATTCATTTTATTATTAATTTTGATATTTCATTTATGGAAAAATGTCATAACTGAGATTAATATAAAAATAAGATCATATAAATTTCATAAGATGATACTGACACTTTTAGGTACCCTTCTCAGTTGAAATTGAAAAATCAAATTAACTTCTCCACACGTGTTTTGCAAAAGTAAAGGCCTTAACAGCAGAGAACAATGCTTAACTCAAATAACGCAACTTAATTGTATTCTGGTTGATCTTCCGTACTTTATAATAACAGCCCGATTATAAGCACAAAATTACATTTCTTAATTACTGCGGGTCTTCTGATTAGTCAAAACGATACAGTTTACAACGCGCTAAAAAAGATCTATCTCATAAGGACACTTACTAAATATGATATAGCTTTTAACTAATTTTATAATATTTTATCAGCTTAAATGTAAAAAATCTATTATAATTAAAGAAATAACAAATAATTGTATTAAAAATTCATTTTTCATCGAAAAAAAGTTTTGCTTTTAGAAAACATTGTTCATATTCATAAAAAAAACTAAAAGCAAATAAAAGCATTTGGAATTAAATAATATCTTTGTTTTATTGAGTTTTGTATGTTACAATTCAGAGCTGATTTTCAAGTAGGAGGGGTCCAATTAAAAAAAAATGATTTGCATTCCTCAAAGCCTTGTGCTTTTAATTATTGTAATCACTAAACCCGATGCGATCGAATTTCTAGAGTTTTCATAAAATTAGTTATGGGAGGGTAATAAATATAAAAAAGAATTCTGCGATGACTTTAATAAAAAAACATATTTATAATAATTTCCATCATCTATGAATATTTTCTGAAAGTTTCATTAACTTCCGACAATTATTTTTATTTTTCAAATTAATGTGTGTCAACAACAAAAAAAAAAACGTGTATATGTTATTTTAGTAGTTCCGGTGATACAAAGAGAAACACGGTTTTATTAATGAAAATTTAGAATGTTCTAAAAAGAAGTAAAAATTTTAAAAAATAATAAAAAAAAACTTTGGTCTTTCGTCTTCATGATAACATAAACATTTAGACGATAAAATTTTGTTTTAGTCAATTTTGGCGTCTTTTTCATCATGCTATGTCATTTTTTAGCGATTTCGTGGAGGTACCTAATATATATATATATATATATATATATATATATATATATATATATATATATATATATATATATATATATATATATATATATATATTAGGGCGTGTTTCATTAAAAATGAGTAACAAGGAGCATCTCTACGACTAAGATGAACACCGCCGATTCTAATCGGAAGTTCGCTAGCATCTATCGAGCCCTATTAAGTATGTGCTATGATTAAGTTTTTTTTTAGATTTCTTTTTGGGACTTAGTGTATGTAGAAATTGTATTTTGTTCCGAGCGTTTTCGGTGAGTTTATTAGCCATTTTGAAGTATTTTCTTTGTTATTACAAATGTGTGTAAATATACGTAGACATATTTTTAATTCTCGAGCAAGGCAAGTTCATTATGGCCGTGTTCGCAACTGATGTTAAGGTTGGATTTTGAGATATATAATTGATTGTAACTCGTGAAATTTATTTTTATATCACCCACTTGATCTTGATTTCTTCTAATTCTGTTATAAAAGAATTACAATGATTGTTTTCTTTGCGATTACTCACATTATTATAAACTCGATAATCCACATTTCATAAACAATTATAAAAGAGAATAAGAACTTATTAAATGCTTCAACTGCTAATGTTTTGCGTCACAATATCTTATTTTTGCTTACAATTCTGAATCAACACATGTAAGTCAAAAACTTTTAAAAAATATATTAAAACCATGCAATCTGTATATAATTTGGTTAAAGTCGAAAGAATGATTCATTTCAGCATCTTGAATCAGAAGTGACGTCTTCAACATTTCACTTGTCAAAAGTGGCGCCCATTTCGAGCGACTCGCGTGCAGAAAAGAGAGGAAGACGTAAAAGAAGAACGAAGAGAAAGAATTTCTGGTCGGTCCGTTACAGTCAGTTTGGCCGACCGAAAATGACACGCGATGCCAATCGTCACCAAGTGCAGGTAGACAAGAAGGCGGACAGCGAGCTATTTGGATGCGTGTTGTCTTTCGTCTGGAGAGAAATGGTGAGGAGATTGAGGTTAGGGGAAAAGAAATCACAGCAGATAAAATTAGAAATGTGTTCTGGAGTAATACACATACACAAAAGAGACAAAAATGGCTGTGTATCGAATTAGACATCTTTATCTATGAGAAGAGAGTGAGACTGATTTAAATATTGTAAAAGCAAAGGATATATGATGTCTTAATTTAAATCTGTGTTCGCAAGTTTTATTCATTAAAGTCTCTGCGAAAACTCACGTATACAATCTAATGGATGCGTAAATAAAGTCATATCCATAAAGACACAAGTTTTAAGTATAATCTCTCGCTCTCTCTCACTCTCTCTCTCTCTCTCTCTCTCTCTCTCTCACACACACACACACACACATATATATATATAATTTAACTCAAGCAGATACATCCACATCAGCATAAAATATCTTTAATTATGAGACGGTGTGGTAGTAAAACACCCTATTCAAGGCAGTTTTGAATATTCCTAAAATACACATGCTGACCAACGCGCCAAGATGTTTCGAAGAGTTTTGAGCATTATAGCATGTGCGCGCATGCGCGCGTGCCAGAAGTGAAATTTGCATCTAAGTCTGTGTGTTGGGTAGGATAAAAAAGTTCTTGCCTTTCAAACGTCCGTGTTATGAGGATGATTTCCAATGCTGACAAGAGAAGAGAAAGCGAAAGAGCACAAAGAGAAAAGAAGGTAGAAAAAAAGCAAGGAGGACCGTAATAGAAAGTCGAATTTCGGCCAAAAAATCGAATTTTGATCGGAGAATTTGGTTGGAGCAATTGAAAAAGCAGATGAAACAATGAAGGAAAAATACATTGAGGAAAATGCAGGTGAAATATAATAATAACAAGAAATATATGTATAATGATTCTGACGGAACATTTACTTCGAAAAATCACTAAAAATATTATCAGGACATCAACATAAAATTCGTAATAACCGGTGCGATATCTTTCTCTGTATGCCTGTTCTGTTTTTCTCTATCTCTGTCTCTGTGTCTGTCTCTTGATTACTGTCTTTATATCTCTACCTTTCTATTCTGTCGCTTCATCTATCTATCTATCTATCTATCTATCTATCTATCTATCTATCTATCTATCTATCTATCTATCTATCTATTGTATCTCCTTTTCCAGATATATACGGCAAGAATTCATTGAAATATGTTTTATTAAATTCAAACGACAGTTTATTTTTATTGTACTTCAATTCATCGAATAATGTGTTGCGGATCAAAATTTCTGACCCAATATGCATTATATATAATGGATGGTTAATCTCTTCCAAGTTTACCTATTTGCTAGTGTAGTCTGCTAATCTTTGTTGCAGATATCAGCTCAGGCATTTTTGTTTTCCTTCAACACCTACAGGGCCAATTGCTTGTTTATACTGTAACTCTGATGAGCAGACCACAGTTACAGTTACAGTTAGAGAGAGAGAGAGACAGAGACAGAGACAGAGAGAGAGACAGAGACAGAGAGAGAGACAGAGAAAGAGAGAAAGAGAGAGAGAGAGAGAGAGAGAGCGAGAGGGACACAAGCACAATTTGAAATGATTAAGTTGTAAGATTTACACCGCCAGGAAGTTGCATGATGACTAAGTTTCGACAGGTGACAAGTCAATCTGCGAGAGTATTCGGTGCATGTGTGCCCAGTGTAAGTATTTAATGTTGTTTTTCGATTATTAGTGTAGGAGATACAATCTCCCAAAGGGCATGAGAATTCATAGACAACATTATGTTTACATAGTGGGGGGGGGGTTATAAGTCCCGGTATTGTTGGTAATAATTAAGTTAAATGTTTTAAACTTATTGTAGTAGATGATAAATCTTAGGTGTTTGTTAGGATTATTGAGTGATATGTACCAGTGAATTATGTTTTTAATTGCTTTTTCATCCTGCATATAATTTTTTTATGATAGAACAAGTTAATGACGTGCTTATTTTTGTTTGTGTCAGGGAGTAGTCTGGTTTAATTTTTTTCTAAATTTCGTTAAGTCTAATCTTATTTGTTCGTCGACGACGATTATTATTGTAGATTAGGATTTGTTTAATGTTGTTAAGTCCCTTATAGAAGAAGAAGAGATTACTTTGGTTCGATAAATCAGTTCTTTTTAAGCAAAATTGTTTGAAAGAATACTTGCTGCCTAAATATATCTTATTCATATATATATATATATATATATATATAAATATATCTTATTCATATATATATATATATATATATATATATATATATATATATATATATATATATATATATATTGTATTTGGGTAACTTTTCTTTTATACATGTTTCATTAAATGTCATAGAAAAGGAAATCTCATAAGTTTACATTTTTTAATTTTTTGTTTTTGTTTTTAATAGTTTTTGTTTTGGAAGGACTTCTTTAGGAAGGCCTTTCGATCGAACTATTGACACGTTGCAGCTGCTGGAGGTATAAATGAGCATATAGTGTTTTATTGCGTCTTAAGAACCCTAAACGAATAATATTTCAATGATCTCACTGCTTGTTACCTTTCTTCCATGGACCGCAACTTTTGCGTATGCTTGTGTATATTTCTCCTTGTCAATCCATTGTGTCTCATTGTCGTGTGTTAATGTCCTTTAAATGTATTGTTAAGTGGCATGTATGATTAGGAGTTTGGGTCTATATCCGTCATTACAATTGGTTACCTAAAATTGAAATTACTTATGACTCAACTAATATTTATATTTGTACATACTTATATTTTTACGTTTTGTATTAATTTTTAATTTCTGGATGTATTTAAATGCTTTTTAAGGTATGCAGATTGGAAGGACTTAGCAAACATATGAATAAAATGTATATACAAGACATCATTCATATATTTGAATTTGGGCCTCAACGGGCGACAATAATAACAAGAAACAAAAAACAAAACAAAAACCACCAAAAACAATAGCGGAACTTGTTTTGAAATACCAATATTCTCAAGGTCTTCTCCATATTTTTGCAATTGTATTTTAGTTAATTTTACATAAAACACATAAAGATTAATCCAAATGATTAAATACGACCAAAGTAGAGCAGGCTGCAAATTTGCTGAAAGGTCATTGTGAAATTTTATTTTCATTAATTGATTGTTCTTCATTTATTAGGTACCAATAATTGAAGTAGTTAACTAATAGATTTCAAATTTGACAACCCATAAGTTTTCCCTTTTTCACTATTTCCATATATTTATTAGTAGCGTTTTTCCCTTCATAGATTTAGTACTTACAACATTGATTTTTACTTATATGTGTGAGGTGAGGAAGATTGAAATTTAAGAATTTTTGTCTTTGCTTTTATCTGTGGAGTCAATTCAAATGACAAACATACATTTGATTTATTTCGGCAACTTACGATATCTGTTCAAATAATCATTGTTACTATCCAAGTCTGACATCTTTCGAGCGAAAGAAAAGCATGGAAGCAGAATTACCCGTTATATTTATTTTCCAGTGTTCAAATAAGTGCTAATTCCCACAATAAATCATTTTCCGGGCGGAAATTATGGCCGATATTTAAAACCTCCCGATACCAGAAAAAAATAAAAATAAATGTTGACTTTATCTTTTATTCTATTCATTTTTTTAAAGTACTGAACTGTTTTAAACATTTTGGTATAAAAATGAATAGAAATAAAACGACTGTGCCAAGTTTGTTTCTACACAAAATCGTGGATCATCATGAATCGAAAATGAAAAAATGTAACGGAAAATAAGAACAGAGACAAGACGAATTATAAAATGGGGACGGGAAATGATGAAGATGCCCTGATGTATTCAAAACATCGGCCGGTCAGCCGACTAACAATGATAGACGAACAGACCAACTCCATTGTTGCAACCGACATTTTTTTCGTGACGATGACAATCGACTGCGCCTTCACATAATCTACGTTCCACTTGGAATGAAAGGATGACGGGTCAGCTTCCATCTTGAATTTTTTTTATTTGTTTGTACTTTTTATAATTTATATACTTCTTTAAAATATTTTATTTATACTCTATTTTTTTCTTTTGACGGTTATAAAATTTTCGCCCTTTTGAATATTCATCGTTACATTGAGAATTTCTCGGAGAACAAAAAATACTTTTTCATCTTTAACATTCTGACCCCACCTCTCTCTTTTAACTCTATAGCACTCTCGTGGTTTCGATTTTGCATACACACACACATTTTCATTATCTTCTTATTCTCTCTCTCTCACGTTTACTTCCCCCGTTCCATCACACATATACATGCACGCGCGTACACATACGCAAACACGATTTTCTCCCACTGACATTTTTTCGCTCTCAATTTCTATTTCACTCGCTTACACACTTTCTTATCCATCGTCTCTGTCACACACACACACACACACACACACACACACACACACACACACACACACACACACACACACACACACACACACACACTTATATTTCTTTTTTTTTCTACTCTGCGCTTGTAAACTGTATTTATTAATCACTCTATTCTTTTCTTTTATCTTTTTGTCGCTTTTCTTTTTCCTTCCCCATTATACCTTTTTCTTCCTAGTTATTCAATCGACTTCTCCGCTTTCTGCATTCTGAAAGATATATTTTATTCCATTCAACATTTTTTAGTTTTCATTTTCCTGCGCTAACTCTCTCTCTGTCTATCTATCTATCTATCTATCTATCTATCTATCTATCTATCTATCTATCTATCTATCTATCTATCTATCTATCCACTCTTTCACTCTTTCCCAAATGAGAAAATAATAGTATCCTAATGTCTGCAACTCGTGGTCGAGTGCAATCAAAGACGACATACCAAATACTGTCTTATCAAAACAGACAGTTGATATCTATGAAATTCGTAGTATAAATATTTTATAATTATCTCATCAGTTTTCTTCATTTAAATTGTGAGTTATTTTTATAAAAATAAATATGTAGATTATATGATAACTATAAAATACACTTTAAAAATAAATGTAGCAGATAGAATTAAACAATGATGTATATGACAACCTTTCTTGGGCCCAGTGCTCATTTCTGTTAACAGCATTCTGGGTAATCTAAAGATTATATAAAACTATTTTTATAGCCTTTATACAGCTTCGGGTGGTTGAGTTTTAAATTCAGTTGTTCACAGAGACATTTCTAACGACGGCCAGAAAGCACAATCTGTCCTGCTATTTAACCCATAGCTAGAGGAAGAAGATGTAGAATAATACTTTTTCCCAAATAAAGTCTTTAATGATATTCATGCTCCATGTTGATACACCGTCTACCTTCAGCAGGCGTTAACATGGGTTTGTACTTTGGCATACAGACGCTTTTAAAGATATTGAATAGACTGCTGGTATGCAGTATTCCATGTCTTTTCTACCTGCTGATGCGATACAGTTATTTGTGGACTAACTGAACGAGCCAGACGTTGTGTCATACTGTCCTATACACGTTCTTTAGGGGCAGGTCTCGTGATCATGCCAGCCGAAGAAGTTATTAAACATCTTGCAGAATATGTTGAGTCTGGCTAGATACAAGCGTACCTGTAATCATACTACCAATAAACATCGGTTAATGTTGACACCTCTGAGGGAATATTTGCTTTCATCTGTGCCACGGATGTCGTGCGGTATCCTGCTGTTCCCTTTAAAATGCGTCGGTCATTGTAAGCGTTTTTACTACATGGCCATCCTGAACATGGTCTATGTCATAGGAATATTCACTTGGCTACTGTTGCCAACATTCACGCTCCACCGACGCCCCCGCTCCCACACGTACAGAAAATCTATAAAATGGCCAAGAAGCTCCCGGAAGGACCAAACTTTTGCCATCTTCAAATAGCTCTAATTAAACAAAATGAGCGGGCGTGCATCTCTGTGACATGCTGCTTGCTTCCAGTGGGCTCTGAAATCTCATCATTGTCTAAAGCGTAGACACAGACGGTGCACTGGTATGAGTTTTATTACATCACAAGATGGCCTTAAACTTTTATCAGAACTTATATATTGCCTATATGAACATACTGTACTAAACTCAGTATCAGTACCGTCCCTCAGGGTGCTGTAATTTTATTTTATAAGTCCTAATGACGAAAATCATATTTATATATATTATAATTATATATTTATATATATATAGTATAATCGCTTTTTCAATCTATTGATGAACAATTATTACTCCGGTCGAATATTTTAGATCAAAATTCAGTTAATGACTACATATCAGTCTTATCGATCCAGACTAATCGCCCCTTCTTCATATATATTTGAGCTTAAAAATCTTTAGCTTATGAAATACATCAACATTATTTACATTATTTGGACTGTTATCCTATTCCCAACGTTTCGGCCGTTGTACGCTCCGGTCTTCTTCAGGCGATTGGAATTTCGAAATGAACCCTTTATTTCGTCCACCACGGTAGATTGTTCTAGTTCCACATGCTATTTCCGGATGTCTCAGTTATTTCCCTCTATTTGATTCACCACTGATGTAGCCTGGTATTGAAATCACAACTCTTTGGGTCTAGTCACTGGATCTAAACAGCGTGTGTCCTTGAGGACATCTGTGTATGAATTTCTGAGACTTATAAACCTAATGCTTCAGCAACTGATATTTTAACAGTGCATATATTGCAATTTTTCCGTTATTATTAGTGCATATTTTTTTTTACCAGAGTTTATATTGCAATTTTGTGTTGTTATTCATAGCACTCCTTATTATTTGTTCCTATATTGTATTCATTTCTATGCTTGGTCTGCTCAGGAGATTTTTTGGGTCGGCTCAGTAATCAGCATCAATTAACACCAGTTGAATGTCTCTGAGGAGTAACTACTGAATAAGGATCTCGACTTCGCCACAACCAACAGGTGGATACCATACTTGGACATTATTGCTCAAACTGAAGAAATAGTCTTTAACATCCTTCAGGCTCAGGCGGATGAACTAAGATGGAAAGTGAGACAGATACCGGAGAAAGCTAAACCGCCCAAATCAAACATCACGAAATTGGAGAGGCTGACACTCATAATCCTACAGAAGAATGAAAACATCATCATACTACCAGCTGACAAAAGCAATGCAACTGTAGTGATGGATAAGACGGCATATACAAAAAAAACTGGAAGACCTCATTGCGAATGGTAGATACAGTAAAGAAAGATCCTACAATGGAAACAGAAGGCAAACTGTCACAGATCCTGATCAAGAACATGGACCACTTCGCACCTAAGACATACAGACAGTTGTCACAGCGTTACACCAAGCTACCTCACATGTACGGTCTCCCAAATATTCAAAAAGACGCTATTCTGCCCAGGCCGATTGTTCGCTGCCAAGGCTCTGTGTGCCATCCTCTGAGTCGCTTCCTAGTAGATATAATCGACCCATTAATAGGAAAGTCACCATAATGTGTCTGGAACTCCGCCTACTTCGTGGAAATAATCAAAGATGCTCCCATCTAATCCAACCAGATTGTGAGCCCGGACGTGGTGCGTTTGTTCACCAAGGTACCCACAGAGGAGGCAATGTCAGGCCAGTCTGTCAGGGACAGATTTCCACTCCATGAGAACGGACCAATATAACAATAGATAACCTGATGTAGATGATGACCTTCTATACACAAACAACACACTTTGGAATGGGATCAGACATATATCGACAGGATGAGGATTTAGCAATGGGCTCGCCATTATCACCAGCAATGGCAAACCTAAATATGGAATACTTTGAGGAAATGGCATTAGAAACTACATCACTAAAGCCAACCCTATAACTGAGATACGTAGATGACACCTTTAGACTCTGGCCACGTCAGGAAGAAGTCCAGCTGCTACTGGATCATATGAAAATAAGATCATCAATACAGTTCACAATGGGGAGAGAAAACAACAAACTCTCCTACCTGGATGTACTAATATCTCGAACAGAGCATGAGTTCAAGACATCCATATACCGCAAGCCTACATTCATCGGACAATACCTCAACTTCAACTCCCATCACCCATACAGGGGGAATGGGATCGTTCACTGCTTACAACATCGAGCAAAACTCATAAGTGGCGACCCAGAGACATACGAACAAGAAATGGTCAGTATAAGCAACATTCTACAAAGTAACAGTTACCCCGGGTACATAACAGCAGCTCCGACAAACTAGGGTAGAAGGGTACAAGAGGTTAACAACACCCAGAAAACAGCTTCAGTCTGCTTACCATATTTGAAGAGATTATCGGAGAAAATACAAAAGATCTGTGGTCCATCAAGATAATCTTCAAAAGTGGTTCGACACTTCGCAGACACCTCTTCCGTGTAAGACCCCCCCATAGAGGAGCACATGACTAAGGTCTGTGTGTACGCTATCCCGTGCAGCTGTGGTAAGAAATATAAAGGCGAAACAGGCGCCCAGGTAAGACTGCAAGAATATCGTAAAGCGGTAATACGAGGGGAAATAGAAAAATCAGGCGTAGCTGACCACATATGAAGGGAAAAAACAGAGATCACCGCCCCCCTGTGGGATGAAGTTGAAAAAATAGATAGATAGCATCACTGGAAAATACGAAAACATAAGGAATCAGTACCTATGCTAGGCCACGAAAGTCTCCTGAGCCGACCAAGCATAGAAATGAATACATTTTGGGAAACAGTAAAAAGGAGTGCTAGAGAAAAGCCATGAATAACAACACAAAAATTACAATATAAGCTCTGGTAAAAAATATGTACTAATAATAACGGAAAAATTGCAATATGAGCACTAGCAAAAAAAGATTGCTGAGACATTAGGTTTAGTCCCAGAAATTCATACACAGGTGTCCGAAAGGGTTCGAAATTCCAATCACCTGAAGAATGCCGGAGCGTACAACGGCCGAAATGTTGTGAATATGGCAATGAAGATGAGGATAACAGTCTGAATAATGTAAATAATCATGATACCTATTCTCAGAGATATAGACAGATATAAAATAATCGAATGACAGTAAAATTTTAAAATTCATCAGATTTTTTTTTTATATACGAATTGTATTGGAATAGCCAAATAGCTATTCAATTTGTATTTCTAAATAATATATATATATATATATATATATATATATATATATATATATAAATATATATATATATATATATATATATATATATATATATATATATATATATATATATATATATATATATATATATATATATTTATATATATATATATATATATCACTGCTAGCACGACTGTGCTTAATACCCGGCGGCAATCTGCCTAGTAACAATTTGCCTAGTAACAAACTGGATGTTAGTTTAACGTGTATGCAAAGTTTCATCAATATTGGAGTGGCAGACGATATTTATTAAATAACATAACTGTGAACACCTTTGTTGCAGTTTTCGTGCGCGTACAGCTCGAGAACTCAGATTTGCCCAGACAGACAGAAATTGACATTTATATATATAGAATTAACTATTGAATGGAGTGAGATGCTTTAAAAACAATTCTTTATTAAATATTTGAAATCAGTTTCGTTTTTCGTCGCGATTCGAATTGAATTCAACAGACAACGACAACCACAATATCCCGTTTTAAGGGTAAGTTGAAATAGATTCAAACCTGGCGAATTTAATGATGCACATGAAATTTGAAACGAATTAATTCCATTTTAAATTAAATGCTAAACACAGTGAAACGTGTGCATAAGACCCGGCGGTGAGATGCTATCTAGGGGCCCTAGGGGTACCACTATAGATTTTTATAAAAAAACAATTAACCTAGCAAAAACTGGATTTTAGTTAAATATGTATGCACATTTTCATCAACATAAATTTGTACGTGGAAAAGCTTAGCTTATCGTGCCGGTAGCTAAAAATATTTTCTAAAACAACTACTGTAACATATTCGAAATAGTTAAATATCCCGAGTTTTTTTTCAGTCCCAATTTCTGTGAAGAAACCTTAAAGAAGGGTAATTATATTTAATTTTAAAGAAATCGCGTCAAATTATATATTTTGCAATGGAGATCGTATTCAAAACAGTTTATCCTGGATTAATGTGTTAAATAAAGTTTTAATTTAGAAAATAACATGTGATTCGTTCAAATGTCCCCTAATTTAAAAAAATCTAACAAAGATCCATATCTGTCTGGAATTTTAACCTTTATAAGTGTTATTACTTCGTAACACGTGTATCTTAAGCTTCAAAGAGTTTTCGAGACCAATTATCTCCCTTGCTTAAGCACAGTGATAAACATGTAAAAAGCTATTAGCCTAGTAAAAATCTGGATATTAGTTTAACATGCATGCAAAGTTTATTAAAATATTGGTTCACGGTTTTAGGCGGCAACTTGATACAGAGAAACAGACAGAAATTGCCATTTATACATATATATATATATATATATATATATATATATATATATATATATATATATATATATATATATATATACCCATTATATGCGTACCTATTATATTATGCGTATATATGGATATGTAGGTACATGTGCAGATTTGTATGCGTATGTGTGAATGTACAATTATATATGGAGGTAGTTATTTACTTTTGCATGTAGTGTGTGGAAAACTATATGGTTTAAAAATATATATATATATATATTTATATATATTTATTTGTTTAAATTTTATCTATATATATTTGACCAGATTAGTTATATTTCAAGTTAAAATTCGTTTAATAACACATTAAGACACGAGTATGTTCATTTTAGTTATTACATCTGAACGTCTAGATCAATGTGAATGTGGATGTATGTGCCTGTGTTTATTGATGTCTATGTGTAAGGAAAGTGCATGCACGTTTGGTTGTATGTTTGCGTACGTGTGTAGTGTAGATGTTCGTTTTTTTTTTATCAAGGGTCGTGTCTCGTCACCGTATTTTATGTGTGTATATATATCTAAATATATCTGAGCGCTTATGTATTATAACCTGAGTATGTTCGAATGATTTCGCGTGAGAGGCGACTACCATGTTGAAATGAAACTATAAAAATGTATACATTTTTGTCTGGGGCTCTGAACATCCTTTTTAACATAATTTCAATGAAAATATAAATTAAATAGCATATATATCTTTTATTTTTATTTTTATATTTTTATATTTTTTCTCCTTGGTAATTCTACAAGTTAAAACTTAATAGAGATTTGATTTAGATTTCTAAATAGGTAATTTTTAATTTTTTACTTTTAATCTTAATTTCAAATTTTATAAATCTTTTAATATCTATGATAACCTTGCTTAGTTGTCTAATTTTTCGAATTAACCTATACTTGTATTTTGATTGGTCATTCTAGCTTATGTAACAGCGTTTACTCCTAGCTTAAGGATCGTTAATTAATTTGAAACTTTTAAACCATTTATTCTACATCATCACTTGATAAGACACCAGAAGTGTTGAAACAAAATGGCTATTTTTGTAGTGATTTTATAACATATTTATGTTATAATATTCAAATAAATCATTATATATATATATATATATATATATATATATATATATATATATATATATATATATATATATATATATATATAATCACATTTCAGCACTCTACATAT
>OZ038514.1:28173687-28253687 GCA_964036315.1 Acanthosepion esculentum
TCATACATGCTTGCGTGTGTGTGTATATATATATATATATATATATATATATATATATATATATATATATATATGAATATATATATATATATATATATATATATATATATATATATATATATATAAATCGTTACGTTATTAGATCTTATTAAACACGTGACAAGCATACGCGTAACAAAAAGTTTCACCGTAAAATCAAGTACGTGATATAATCCACCTGTGATTCCATAGAACCGATCACCAGTCACTTAAAATTAAATGAATACTGCGCACTTTTCAACAAAATCAACAGTAACATGTATTTCATTAGAATTACATTCAAATTACGTAATTATATATTTAATATACATGGTGATTGAAAAGTAACTCTCTATTTTATGTATGATGGACTCTCTCGTCTTGTAAAATTTATAATTACATCGTACATAAAATCGCCATGAATATAATCTTTAACTGATCACATCTATAGATTTACTTGATACCTGAAATAACTACATATTTACCTTCAGTGCCTGCAATCAGTGTTCGAGTCCACGCAGAATCTATAATTTTGAATACTGATTTTGTGACAGAAAAGATTAACTCCACAAAATGTTCATACTTCTTCAGTCGTTAGAACATACGTATTCTTGTAAAACGTGCAGTCTTTATATGATATGAAAATTTATCGCTTAGCGATCGATTTGTTTTTGTGCAGTATCTGTATATATATTTACAATACATCACACAGCACAATATACATGAACTTTATACACACACATGCACAAATATTGTCATACGTCTGTACGATCGACTACGCAGGTTTGTCTTTTACTTTTCCAAACACTCTGATTCTCCTGACAGCATCTCTAACATAAATTTGAATGAATGTTTTTAAGTTACGTCCACGCGAGTTACGCACAGATATTTTCGAAATGATGCATTCTCATGAATTCATTTTCCTGCCTATTTCCGTTCAGAGATAAACTAGTAAAAAAAAAAAAAAAAAAAAAAACGAAAAAAACGGGGATGGTAAAGAAAAGAAAATTTGACTGAAAATACTTTACTTTCGTAACAGTTGAAGTATATATCATATCATAGTTTATATCAGAGATTGGTACGTCATAATGCATATAGAGGGCTGTAAACATTTCCTTCAAGCAAACTTTAAAGGTACAATTTTTCGTTTTCTTAAAATCAGTTTCTCGCCTCAATATATAATTTCAAATTTGAACTATTACCTCTCAGTTTCAAATAGACGAGCCGGGACGATGATTCTTTTTTGGAGAAAAATTCACCTTGAACATTCCAGCATCTTTTTTTATTAAATGTTTAGGAAATTTAGTCCAACTCCTTAATTTAGGCTGCACATATTCTAGGACAAAGCGTTTCATTCGAATATTTCATAAAAGGGATGGCTGGAATAAGGATGCCCTTGGTGGATTTTTCTCCAAAAAAGGAATAATCGTCCCGTCCCGTCTTTTTGAAACTGGTACATTTTACCATTTTCGGTGTGAAGAATTTTAAAAGGAGTAATACAGGGACAATGAATCCTTGAATTTTACATGTCTAGAAGTGAATGGAGTAAGGTCTAAATATTTCATGATATCTTGCTCTCTTCGTCAAGGTTGCCTGCTTTCGCTTTGCGTTGGAACCTTTCACCTCGGCCAGCTACTTCACTTATGCCAACGACGTGACTATAGTTACCAAGATATATGAAGTGAACAGAGAAATCAGAGGGTATGTGACGGTAGCAGGGAGCCAAGATCAACTGCGATGTCTGTTAGCTTGCGTTTCGCTGCGTGGAAAGAAGTTTCTATTTCTGCCATTTGGATGAACGGGCCTTGTTAGATACTTGGCATCTGGTTTGGTTCTGACCTCCAGCTGGAGAAGAATTTGTCGGAAGTTCAGGAAAAGATTGAGACCGTAGCTCATTTGTGGTCTCGGAGGAATCGTTTCTTAAAAGAGAGGGCAGAAGTTTGTGCCTCGTACATCTACTTCATCTTCCTTTACCGATTCTCTATTCTTCTCATCCCGTGTGCGAAATTGAGTTTCAAAGATGCGACAAAAGATCTCCTAGCTCCATCCAGCCGAAGAGAATATGGGTGTGCCATAACTGTCTCTTTCTTATCGGCGGGAAGTGGCGAAGGACTAGTAGTCTTAGTTTTGTTCAATCTTACTGAATTCCGTCGAGTTAAATTTGGGTTCTATTCTCTTTGTGTGATAGAGAAAAGAGTCGGGGAAACACACATACACACACACACAAACACACACACACACGTATATTTTTTTTATTGAAATTGGAGTGGATCTGAGTAACGAAATTAGATCAGAGCATTTTTGTTTACTGATGGGAAATCTGATCTAGGGCAGGTCATTAGGAAGACAATGAATTGCTCGAAACAATTTTTATCAGTTAAAATTTGAAATAGCGCTTAGTAAGCTATGAGGAACTCTGGAATTCACATGATTTTGGTTGACGCAACAAGAACCCGTGATAATCGGGTGCGAAGTAGTAGGGCCAAGGGTCGGTTATGACCAACCGGCTTTTTCTATATAAACGCGTAGTTATGCTGAAAAAGAGGCAGACGGAAGAGAGAGACGGGAGAGGCCGCGATCGGTCGGCACGTCGTTGTCGCCTGCGTGCCGTCACGTGTATGGACACTCGAATCGACCGTTACGGGTCGCGGAGCTACAGGAAAGATGGAAGAGGCAGACGGAAGAGGCAGACGCAAGGTAGTTTTTGGCTCGTCTGTCTTCGAGTGCAGTCGAGCTGGGTGGAGAGATGTCGAAGATTGAAAGTGAGCAGAGTTGAATTGAAGGCTCGAAGAAGTACGAAAGTGACGCCAGAGATTGGAACAAAATGCTGTTGATATAAGAACGAAGAAGCGAATTACTCCTCCAACATCTAAGACTACTACTGCTACTATTATTACTACCACTGGGAACAGAAACGTCGAACAAACCACCCCTCTACTTTAACGAAATTACACGAAGTATTTTCTTTTGTTTTGTTGATCATCATTCATATACGAGAGACTGAAGATAATTCTTGGAAAGGAAGTAGAGAGTATTTGGCCCGAGCAAGACGAATTGTTCTCTCCATCTCCTTGCAGACGGAAGAGGCAGACGGAAGAGAGAGACAGTGGAGAGTCGTTGGAGACTGGGAGGGGGGAAGTGACGTCAGAGATTGGAACGAAGCGTCCGCTAACATGTACTGTTGATATAAGTACTGCTGCTTCTGCTACCACGAAGATTACTACTACTGTTACTACTGCCGAGGAGGAACGCAACTATAAACTTTAAGCCGCGCACAGAAATCTTTATCTCTCCATCGGAAGAGTCGTATATCGATCTGAGACGATTTAACAACAAGTTAATCACAACCCACTCTCTCTGTCTAGAATCCAGTGTATGAGTTTTTACGTCAATTACTTTTCTTTTCTGTAACCCGTTTCTTTTCTATACTATTCGTTTCTGCTATATAAAAGACATTAACAATTCAACCATTGAATAGTTGTTTGTTTGTCCGGCTTTTTGCAGATATATATTATTTTGGTCCATTCTAAATTTCTTAGCACCGACCCTCCAGCCGTGTCTACATCTTCAGTCGATCGTGAATGGATGAACATCACTTCTGCTTTCTGAATCAAACCAAACACAATGTGGGCAGGAAGCAGGATTAAACAGTGGACCGGTCGAATGATCTACGGATGCTCAGGGAACCTACGGCCACTTCCTTAAATTCGGTTAAGACCGAGTAGATACCTCAACCCAGAGAGTAAGACGTCGGAGGGCTGGGGCGAAAGTGTTAGATTTGGATCTGTTCTTAATTTCATTTTATTATTTTAAAACATGATTTTTAACACATTTCGTTTTTATTTTCTTAACTTTTCAATCCACTTCCCTGAGAATTTCAACAATTATCATCCAGTTAGTAGTCTCTTTCCTCTTCTTTTATATTTCTTCTGATTAACTCCCTGAGGCCCCATTGTCACAACAGAGATTAAAGTTTAGATTTTGAGAGTTTTCGCATTATTTTGTTTGAATGAATGCGTGGTTGTTAGGTGTGGTTCATTTACTCAGTATCACATTTCTCGACTGGGTAACTGTTATTTCGACCACAATTAGTATTTTTTGTGGTTGGGAGCTTTTAATATTAACAATTTTTTCTGTGGTTTTTATAAATAATTTTATTGATTATAAATGTTCATTGGCGTTAGTTTTCCTCTCCATGAAAATGGTACTAATGCAACCAGTTAGGACTTCATAAAGAAGTTGTGATATTTAGTAACTGAAGTACGACTGAGAAGTATTACTGTGAAGTTTTGGTCATTGGAAAATATCTGTGCAATTGCGCCAGTGATTGTATCGAGCTAGGTTAAAAGATAGAATGTTGAAGACCATCCCGCCCCACCCCCATTGCTGGCCTTGTGCTGCATTTTTTATTTTTATGCAAATAAATATTTTGAATTTTACTAGTCCTGTTAAGTACGCCGCTGTTGAAAATGATGAGTAGTTTGGGTTAAACTTGCAGACTTCCAACAGTGGCAACAATGAAAACGAGCAGCAAATATTACCAAAATGGAATATATAATAACGCTGTTGATTTTCTACGCTACCTTGTTTGAAAGGAAACTTACATCAGCATTAGAAAGAGCGATGTGAGTAGACTTGAGAAGTCCAATTTCCAAACTATTGTAAGAAAAAGTTTTTATAAATTTCAACTATTCAACCAATGGACGCCGAATGTTTACTGTGTTTCCCTATTACCGTATCATTACCATTTCTGAGAAAACAACATTTTAGTATATCTTAAATTTATTTTTTTATAGCTTTTAAAATTATTTACAAAGTAAGAAAATGAATGAAATGTTTCTACAAACAAATGGTAATTGTAGATTTTTAATTTTTCAATGTCACTAAAATAGTAAATGTATTATACGACAATATTACATGTGTTCAAACCTAGCAACAGAAACTCGAACTGTATTTACATTTTAGCACTGTTGTAAAAATGTACTTCATCTATGCGACATCATATTTTTCAATTCTCTCTACTCGTACTATCCCTCTTTTTTCTTCTCTTTTTTTCTTTTATCTCCTCTTCTCTATTTTCATTCCGATAATATTGACTATCTAACTCCCTCCTAACCTACTGCGTATGTTCTTCCATCCCCGGGGCCAATGAACAATGTCCACTGATTACTCTCGGCCTCACCATTGAAAACGAAACGGGACCGATCAAGTGAAACGATGCTTGGTTCTTAAAATAGCTGTTTACCTAAACTATACGGCGTACTGCTCGGTAAAATAGAAAATCTATTGCTGTATTTATTCGCTTAATTTTTTCTGCTACCAAATGTTAAAAGTAAACTGGAACAAGTCAAATACAAATGCTTATGTATGAATAACTCTAACAATTCGAGAAATGCAAGCTCATTTATTCGACTGTATGTTATTAAAGATTATTTTTCTTCATTTGATCATACTGAGATAGAGGGACCGCTTCATCCAATAACCTTAGACTTCTACATTTCAGATCTTTCAGTACCTCGCATCACAGAGATTTCCATTACTTTAGGCTAACATTATAACTCTGTTCTCTTTTCAGTCATTGAGGCACCACATCTGAAAATCATTATTTTGTCCTTTTAGACTCACTCAATTCCCAGGTCCTTCCTTCCATCTTTATTAGTCTCCCCGACATCTCAGACTTTCATAACTCTTCCCACAACATCGATCTTTCGTCTGTCTTTTTAATTTCATACCATCTCCAATTTTTCTTTTCAGTCCTTTCACATCCCTTTCTCGGAGGTTTCCGTCATTTTAGACTGTCCTATCTTAGTTCTTTTTTTTCAGTCATTTAAAACTTACGAATCTCAGATTTTTAATTCAGGTCTTTTAAGGTAATATCAGATGTCAGGTCTTTCTGTATATTTATGTTCCTTACACTTTTTTACGCCCTATCACAGACCTTTCTTTCAGTTCGTAAAGGCTTTCGCTATCTCAAATCTTTAATTCAGTACCTTTAAGGTGCTATTTTTAACATCTGTAATCTAAAATTTTCTTTTTGTCTTTAGCTTCCTAACAATTCTGATTTTAGTCGTTTTAGGTTTTAATCATCACATATCTTTATCTTTTTCTTCCTCCATCACAACTTTCATTCCTTTTATTCTCTTTCTCTTTCGCAGATTTATATTTGTCTTGAAAGTCCCCCATCTCAGATCTTTATTTCTGTCTTCCTAAACTTCCTAACAAATTAAATTCCCTTTATGATCCTCCGATTTGCAGATATTTATTTCAGTCATGTTAATGCCTCCATCTCAGATTTTTATTTCTACCCTTCTAAACCCAACTCACAAATTTCATTCTTTTTAAGTTCCTTCCATTCGCAGATATTTATTTATCCTTGTTAGCCCACCAAACTCGATCCTTCCTTTAAATGTTTTTACGATTCCCCACAACTCAAATTTTTATTTCAGAACTTTTTGTTTACCCTTTCACATCTTTCGTGTAATCATTTTACCTCCTATCAGTATTTTCAGTTTCCCTTCAGATATTTAATTCTATTTTCTTAGTACTCCCTCCAGTTTGGTATCTTTTTGTCAGTCCTTTTAGGTCCCCCACTCATATTCTTCCTTCCGTTCTCTTCGGTTCCTCCAATCTGATATTTTTCTTTCACTCCTTTTAGGGCCCTCCATCTCATATTTTTAATTCGGTCATTTCAGGATCTCTTCCCCACTTTCAGTCATTTTATGCTCCTCTCAAGTCAAATCTTTTTATGCCACCCCCTCTAAAATTATGCAAAAGAATTTCCCTTTCTCTTATGAAGACAAATGAATCGCTTTATACATTCATGGAAGCTCAATATTTCGGTCCAAACATCTCGTTAATTTTATTTCATTGTACACCTTATCTGCCGTTTGTTTGTATATTCACTTCATTCTTTAAAAGTTATTCCCGGTTACATTAATCCGGGTCTTTGCCAAAATAGGAACGATAGTTTTTCGACTTTCATAACTTCAGTCAAACAATGTTAAGCTTAAGAAGTATGCTCTTGAAAGTTTTGATTGTAACTGTTAACTTCACCAGATATTTAAAATAAATCACTTCCCTTGACATAACGAGATTTTTGCCTTCTGTTTAAAAAGAGTTTCTTTCGTGTCAGAATCCATCAGTACAGTCGACAATTTTTCTGTTGTTCTTTTTTCTTTTTATCATCTTTATATTTCCCTTTTTTATGTTTCATGAAGTCATACATTTGTTCTTATTCTTTTGTCCATCGTTATTTTCCTACAGAAAGGATCACTTAGAAAAGCCCGACGATGGCGTTATGAGGAAGTGTTAACCAATGTTTCACTTATTTCTGTTACCAGATCAGTATCAAAGGTTTTGTGTCCGAAAAGCCCAAAAGACTTAACGATTGTTGAATTTTCTTCGTATTTGCTCATCAACAGCGAAATACGAATGCTGCAAATGGAGTTGCTTTTTAATTAAACACAACCTGTTTGAAATTCTAAGTTGAATCATTCTTATTCTACGAATTGTTTGGTCACTGGCAAGAAAGATGTTGCTGACTTAGGTCCACTATCATTTAGAAAGTTTCACTTGTCATTAGAAAATTCTCAAGGATAAGTATTACATTTTCGCAATAGTTCTTGAACCTGGATATGCAGTGTCATGACGTTTTTATTTTTCCTGCTTGTTTTATGCTACATTTCATTTCTGTCAATTAGCGCGCATTTTTATTCAATTAAACAATATACATTTGACACCACTTAAGTAAACTGGGATATATAAATAGGGATATTATTTGGGTGGGTATTTTTTGTAGAGTAACATTCTGTAGACCTTCCTAAGGTCGCGACACTTATCAGAATTTAGAAATATTGTTTTTTTTTACCGATTTAGAAGGGGTCCCTTTTCATAATATTGATACAGTTTCAAATTGATCCCTGACTTTTACAGAGTTATATACGTACCGAAGTCGTTTTGAGTAAGAAAGTAGGCCTTTTTAAAGATGTTTTTGCAAAATTATTTCTCTTAAATAATGATTTGTTGGTTGGCTAATTTTCTACGGTTTATCAACCATTTGTAGGCTATTTAAAACCAGAAAATATTTTTGGAATGTGAGAATTTTGCGGGAAAATAAGAATAGTTTAGTGATACAAGTTTTACAGAGACGGGGTGGGGGTGGGGAAGAGGTGGATTCATACAAAGACTGCTGGAATATAAGTGAATATAACTAACCCAAAAGGAATTGGAACACTTCACTCCGATTAACAATTCCGAGCCATTATCCATTACACCAACTGCGTATTCAAGCTTATGACATCTGGTATTCCCAAACGGTCACCGATAATAAGGGTTCAGTTCGAAATTCCCTGAAGGTCACTAAACGACAGAAACCTGAACGTCGGGAGGTACAACGGTAGAGATGTTGGATAATAATTAGTCTAAATACAGTGTAACCCGAATATAAGAGAGTTGTCGGGACCGGATAAGAAGTCTCTTATATCCGAGTTTCTCTTATATCCGGGTTTGGTCTATTTTGTTTGGGACCAGAGAAAATATCTCTTATATCCGTGTTTCTCTTATATCCGGGTCTCTTATATCTGGGTTACACTGTATAAATAACTCCTTATCCCAGAAACTTGTTACGTTTCTATTTGTGTATGAATTATATGTATGAGGAAGACTGTAGAATGAATCGACCGAAACATTGTACTAAACAAAATCAACAAAACAAAAATGAGTTGTTACTAGAACAAAGCTAGCCGTGTAAAGAACACTTTTCGGATAAAAGCAGGATTAATGCATGAACTAAAACGAAAATTGATGCCGGTCATGACAGCTAGCTTAACTGGTTGGTATTTGCAAGCCAACTAATCTGACCATTAGAATTGGAAGCACTAAATAACCTAATGCAGATTGATAACGTTCTTCATCTAGTATCCTGTCCAAAAGGTCTCTTATTGTTTTATGCTTCTGATCATTCGGTTATAATAAAACAGCTGTTCCTATATGTCGCATGTATGAGTCGATATATATAATTATATTGGCTCGTCAGAGCAGTTTGGGTGCATCGGAATCCATAGATAAATTCATTTACCTTACACACACATAAATTTGCATTAGATCATATGCTCCTTCACTGAGATGAAAATGCACATCTACATACACACGCGCATAAAAACACACACACGCCTACAATATTGCATAATTTGACAAACGTACATTGATAGATGCGCAAACCTACATACATATAAACATTAATCATACATGTATACAAGACCACTGTTAAGTAGATATATTCAAATATATCTTTTGTGATAAACACATAGAATCATGCATAACAGACACGAATATACACACAGATTTCGGGAGAAAGTATGTAAAGGTTATGAAAATTAGTTTACCAGAAAAGCAGAGAAGAAACCTTAAAGAAGGAACAAGAATTTGAGGAAAAGAAAGATACAAATGAGCAGATGAGAAAAAGAAACTGTAAAGTGATATGAATTGTTATTCACATTTTTGCATCTTTCTCTTCTTCGTTGGTGAAGAAAAAGTAAGAAAAAAGATATCGAATACAAATAATTGTAACCAATGAGACTTCTTATTCGAAACAAGTAGAAACAAAATTATCTTTTGACAATAACTCATTATGTTTGAGGGAAGCTGACACATTTGAAAAACAAAAGCAAATTTGTCATTTGTCTATTCATTAACGCAACATTCTTCCAGAACTTTGATGTCAGTATATGTTGAAAGAAAGAGAAACAAAAGTAATTTTCAGAAATTTTGTGTAAATCCTTAGAAATTTGGGATAATTTTTCCTTGTTTTTAGTAAGAAATGTTAATCATTGTTATAAACAAGAAAGATACAACCTGAAAACAAGGTTAAAATCAATGACAATTTCTTCTAAGAAAGAGAAAGCTCTCTACGGATAATTAAACTGTAGGACATTGAGTTAGTTGAACATAGGGCATTGATGAAAACGAATACAGCGATAAAGCTTGTATACAATATAAATAAAACGAATATGGGTGATTTTTCAGATTAGAATATTAGATTTTATTTGAAATTGTAGAAAATAAATATGAACGCTAAAGAGATGACCAAAGAGAATTAAATTCAAATTGAAAGGGAAATTATGAAAACTAAGACAAAAAAGAACATAACATAGAATTCGTTATAATGTTTTGTAATTCAGTTTTCCAAAAGTTACTAACTTCTATTTATCTATATTGAAGAGGGCCACGTGTATATCCTCAAAGAATTTATAAGTGAGGCTTGTCTTTCTTTAAATAGTTAAAGACATGAATACTTAAAGTTGTTTTTAAAAAGTAAATGAATAAAAATCAAAACGAAATTTTTCTAATGCTTTTCCTGTTTCATTTTATAACTTATTATCTAAGTAAATTGTTTGATTGATTTCCGTTGTTTCACTTCTGAGTATTATGCGTAGATTTTTATGTTTGCCTCTAGGTCTATATTTGTATGTGAAAGCATATGTGTTGTTTTGTCATCGAATTTATTATGAAGAATATTTTCTAGATTAAATAGTGAGAGGAGAACTGTCTGGATCGGTAAATTTGCAATACGACGAAAATGTGAATAAATGTAATTGTGAGCACGTAGATTGATAGAGGCGTAGATAAATGAGAATGAGGCTGATATTAAATTAAACAGGGAAAATAGCAATTGTCTACTTTCACAAATGTGTAGACATGTAGAAAGATAGATTACTACGCATCGACACACACACGCAAGAGAAACGGAGTGAACTGTGAAAGGCTTGTGGAACATAAGGAATCTATTAACATTAGTTTCAATATCGTAATAATTGGAGTGAAAGAATATGGCTGGTCAGATTTCTGTATTTGGAATAATGAAAAACAAGATGTAACAAGTTATTGTGAAGTGGCATCAGTTGGGAAAGGGGAGAAGCAAGTAAAAAAGATGAGCGACTTGTAGATTTATCGTCACTGATTAGGAAGGAAAAGAAATGACGAGAAATCATTTAAATAAAAATGTGAAAAGAAGAGACCTGAAAGGCATAAAGTAAAGAAAGGAAGGAAGCAATTCAGGCTGGAAAGGATTGGAAAATTTAAGTGGGAGGGGTTAAAGTAATGGAAGAGGAACACACATACAAAAACTGTGTGTGTGTATGTGTGTGTCTGTGTGTGTGTGTGTGTGTGTGTGTGTGTGTGTGTGTGTGTGAGAGAGAGAGAGAGAGAGAACTGTTAAAATTAGAAATAAGAGAGACTGAATGAAAATATGGTAGAGAATGAGCTAAAAAATGGAGAACCTAGAGAAATGGTCAAGATAGTGAATATATGTAACTATATGAACACGTCTGAATACAACTGTGTTACAAGGCGTAGATAGTGAAAAGGTAGAAATTGTCAATCAATTCATCTTGCTTAAAAGTGAGAGAAACAAAGAGTGGGGATAGTTAGGAGGGGGTGAATGATACGGCTCGGGGTCATTTTGACGTCATTGAGGTCAAGTAATTTGTGAAGCCAATGTCTGAAAATAGAATTAATGAGAATTAAAAAAATAGTAAAATTTAATGAATGAAGGTGAAGTGGTAGGGTGAAAGTTGTTGAAACGAGAGAAGGTCATTTGTGAAAGGGCGTAGAGAAGGTCAAATGAAAATAGTGGCTGGGAGAGACTTCTGTATAGTTATTAGTCTCTTTATACGCACACACACACACACACACACACACACACACACAGAGACACACACACACACACACACCAGTGTGCATGTGTATGGATTGATAAAATTTGTGTAAAATTAGATAGAATTGGAAAATTACTGAGAAACGATACAAAAGAAGAGAGTGAGATGGAAAATGAGAATTTATGATAAAGTGTCTTGCAAAATGAACAAATAAGAAGTAACAGAAATCCAAATAATATAATCCAAAGGTACATAAAAAATAATCTTAAAGAAACACCTTACACACACACACACACACACACACACACACACACACACACACACACACACACACACACACGGATATATTAAGAAAGCGATTATCATTATACAGGTATCTATCCTGATAGATAAAGTTGAGATAAACTGACAATATAAGGTCTGAACTCATGGATATATTAATGCATATAGCTGATGCGATGTGTAAAACGTATAATGGCATTTTTCAGTATTTTTGTATGATTGGTGAAAAAGATAACTTCACTCTCACACGCATCTATCTATTTATCTATCTATCTATCTATATATATATATATATATATATATATATATATATATATATATATATATATATATAGAGAGAGAGAGAGAGAGAGAGAGAGATAGAGAGGGAGATAGGGAGAGAGGGAGAGATAGAAGTCGTAAGGGAGGAGAGGTGAACGGAGAAATGCTAAAAATACTAATATTAGACCAATCGGAAATATGTAAAGCACGTATGAAATTAAATGTAATGAGTAGAAAAGAGTAACTAAAAAGAAAAATAATGTTTGAAAGTAGAAGAGGAAGCAAGAGAAAGAAAAGGACAAGTTAATACTTTTAGGGAAGATATATTTGCCGAAGAAAGAAAAGTGAGTATATAGGAGACTGAAGGAAATGGACATTTTATTACAGAACTAAATGTTTCGCCAGAAAAGGCGGTTATATTTCTAAAAAGAATAATAGTGAAACATTGAAAAAGGCGGGAACGTGTTAGCTATATGTGAATAGGAGAAAAGAACAGGCAGGAGTAGGTAGAATGATGAATGCGCATGCGTTCATTTTCCGTACCGCTGCTGACGTATTGGCTCGTGATTGGTTGATATTTATCATGACACACCTTCTTTCCTATTTATATATTTCTCTTCTCTGTATCTGTGCTGGAGTGGTCACTGTTTCGATTCAATTCTTTTCTGGTTAAAAAATAAATCTTTCCCACATATCTGAGATAATTCAGCCACCATCACTACAACAACCGCCACTGTTGCTGTTTTTTGCTGTAGTCACTGCTGCTTTCAGTTCTTGTTTCCTTCATTTCTGTAGTTGGATTATGTTTTTTCTTCTATCGAATTATTATCTGTTTAATTACTTAGTTACACAAAGAAATACGAAGGATATTAAACATTTCTCGCCTTAATCAAGAAGCTCTTCAAACAAAAAGATTTGATATTTGGTCAGAATTTGGAAATTGAGACGGGTCGCGAACTTTTCAGTAAACACTCATACTTTTCTCTCTCCTCTTCACACACACACACACACACACACACACACATATATATATATAGGACTGTTTATCAAATGTTTATTCTATAACATTTTGTAAATGTACGAATAAAACGAAGAGAACAGGGAGTAATAAACTTTCAGAATTAACAAGTAGCTTTCACGTGAGACAAACTTTAAGCTTATTTTATGCAAAATGTTTTAAGCTTTCACCGGCTTTATTGCATGGGCCTTACTACTTTTTATCTGTATACATCTGTAAATCTTTTTTCATTTATCAAGGGTGGATTTAGCTGCATGAGAATTAGTTTTAAAAATACATATATGAGGGGCTGTCGAAAAATCTCTTGATCCATTTCATGAATTCAGTATTTCAATGACCTAGAATCAGAACACTAATTTTAGGAATTTCATATCTTTATCACTTGTGAGCCGCAGCTTTTTCACGTAATGGTATATACTGAATTAATAGGAGAAGAGAACATTGAAAATTCCAGTTAAATTTATCATATTTCTTCCAAAAAGTGTTTAGAAACCAGCTTCTTTACTCAGATGTATGAGTACTTGCAAGCTGAAGTGTGTTTGTTTAATGGTAAATGTATACAGACAAAATAATTTGCTACACTCTCTCATTCTCTCTCTCCCCATATATATATATATATATATATATATATATATATATATATATATATATCAGTCTACTCATATCTATCTATCACCAAATAAAATAAAGGAGATACAAATATGCATAAGTAGCAAATACGATTTTGTGTGATTGTGTGCGTATGTGATGACATTTGAGGTTGTGTGCAACGCAATGAAATTACTTCTACATAGTATGTCTCGCGTTTCACCTCTCCCCCCACCCCATCAGCAATGCGTGTTGTTGGGCGAGCGTGTATATTCCAGAGAGTTTCTCTCCTTGTATCGATCGGGCTACGATTGATTTTTGGCGAACAAATTCGAACGAGTTGGCTTCTTTGAAGATGTCAGTATTTTTCTCTTTGTTCTTGTCGAATACCATTCTATTTTCCTCTGTCTTTTTCCAGTCGAAAAAGAAGATGAAAGAGATGGGAGAAGAAGTAAAAATAGATAATGCGCTCAGGAAGAATAATTGGATTACAGGATATATATATATATATATATATATATATATATATATATATATATGTGTGTGTGTGTGTGTGTGTGTGTGTGTGTGTGTGTGTGTGTGTGTGTGTATACACCCACACCCACACCCACGCGGCACATAATCTTTCCCTGCTTCGACTATACATTTTGGATATGTATATAGAAACACTGAATAGAAAATCGATGCTTATTGTCATATACGAAGTTACATATAAAAGAATAAGACATCTTGACACAGATTAACTTGAACAAATACAGAAATAGATAAATAATTAGTGAGATATGAACAGATTGAGAAATAGATATGAACAAAGATAGATAAGAACAAACTGAGGCAGATAGAGATTGACAAATACATAGATAGTAACAAACTGAGGTATTAAGATAACTAAGGACGTATAAAGTAGAGAGATAAGGACATAGGTAAATAGAGGTAACGAAGAAAACCGGGGAAATACACACATTTTTATCAAGTAAGTATCTAATCTAAGGAATGAAAATTTTGAATATATACATATTTTCTCTCGAACTTAAGTAAACAGGACAAAATATAAGATAGAATTGCAGTGACGAGCCTAGAAAAGATACAGACATGCCACAAACACTCGCATTCCTCAACTGTTATTCTCTTCGGTGAAGTTTCAGTCTCTGTATTATCGCATTCAGCCAATACTTGCATTTCTTTATTAACGTCTCTTTCTCTCGAAAATCCCGATTTTATTTTCTGTTATTTTCTCTTGATACTCTCTTTCACTTTTCATTTCGCGCCAGTCATTTCCTATCCTTTCTCTCTAGTGTTATCTGACTAGCATTATCTTATGCTAGCATGCCTCTCTGTATAATAGCATCATCAGAGAGACACACACGAACAGCTTTTTGCGGATTCTTCTTCATAATTTACTACTATACACTACTATTGTCATAATTTACTATAATTCACTACTATTGTCATAATCCTTATTGCTGAATGTCATTCTTGAACTGCCTCAATAAAAACAGAAGTATTCAACAATTTTTATATAGGTATTCACTTATACGTAATTATGAATGTAAAATTATTGATATGCATATCTGCGCACAAAAATAAATGAGTATATATATATGTGTGTAGCTGCATAAGAGATACACAGGGAGAGTGTGCATGTAGGTGTGAACACAATCACAATATTCCGTCTTCACACACATAGCCTTACTGTCATACATAATATATATATATATATATATATATATATATATATATATATATATATATATATATATATATATATATGGTTGGTATACATGGAATAAAATTCCAATAACCAGAAGCACTATTCTTAAAAGCGTGTTCAATACCAAGTAGAGCTAACAGTATTTATTCAAATTTATAACAAATAAATGTTACAAGATCATTACAAAAATTTCAACGTTTGTAGTGATCTTATAACATGTATATGTTATAAATTTGAATAAATACATACATACATACATATATATATGTATATATATATATATATATATATATATATATATATATATATATATATATATATATATAGTTTTAGGGTATGCTATATTTTTGGGTAAATGCACTCAATATCAGAGATATTGTATGTAAATATAAAAGTGGGCACTGTGGTCAACTCGTAGCGGTGAGAGTCTGTTTCATTTTCATGGCCTAAAGATTACTTTCAAGCCTGAATCCGAGTATCGCTGCTTGGCGTTGACCTCGGAGTACTCGCGCTCACACACTGACACGCAATGCTTGTATATAAAGAGAGCTTTCTTAAGAGGAAATTACACATAGTCTGATTATCACAGAATGCATGAACAGCCTTCATGCAGTTCTAATTGATATGTCCCTAATCTATCTATCTGCACACACAAAAGACAACCGGAACACCACAGCATATATATTAGAATAGTTTCATATTTTCCATATCGTAACCGCCAATCGCCTTATAGCTTTTGCCAACGATGCATAGTAATGATCAACTTTGTTGCCATATTTATCACAACGTTTCGGCCGTTGTACGCTCCGGCCTTCTTCAGGTGGCTGGAGATTGTCCAAATGTTTTATATATCCCAGCGCTTTCGGCTATACTTTAAGCCATTATCAAGGATGAATTCTATTTTATTTTTAACTGAATATATGGATTGTTTTATGTATCTATTTATTGGAATATTTTATTTTCCAAACACGATCAGTACACAGTGGCTGTGTTCATTGTTGATATTATTGAGTGTTGACCTATTCTTGCTTCCGTCATATTTAGCCTTTTTTTTTTACATGTGAATGAAGCTATTATATTTATGTTATCAACGTGTATGTTGTTCCTGATCAATACAAATTTGTAAATAATTATATTGGATATACTACAACATGCTTAAGATTAAGACTCACGTTATATCTCTCTGACCATAGATCAATTAGGTCTTATTTAAATACATATGGAAACCTATAAAAATATATCAAGTCATATACTCGTTGATATATATATATATATATATATATATATATATATATATATATATATATATATATATATATATATAATTTATTTATAATTCATATTTGAATAGATGCTCTGTTTTTATCTATTTATTAAACAGTATATTTTTTTATTTACATTTTACACCGATATGAATATTCGAGAAATAAATATTATAAAAAATTATAAATATGCGTCCTCCAGTAGGATTCGAACCGTCGTCTCCTAGGGGAAACCGTCATTAGATCTGACGTGCCTCAGACCTACTTAGCATCGTATAATCTACTGATCAAAAAAAGCCCGAATAGTGCTTTTGAACACACATTTTCCGAATTCGCGAAATATTCATATCCACTCTATTTCGTATCCTAATGTAAGCAATTTTTTTAGGAAATGGATTAAATCCAGCAGATTCTTTTAAACAAACACATTGATATATATATATATATATATATATATATATATATATATATATATATATATATATATATATATATATATATATATATATATATATATATATAATTATTTATTCGAAAATTATAACATAAATATGTTATAAAATCACTAGAAAAATAGCCATTTTGTTTCAACACTTCTGGTGTCTTATCAAGTGATGGTGTTGAATGTCTCTATTCCGTATACACCAATCCTATATATATATATATATATATATATATATATATATATATTAGGTCATCCCATAAGTTCTGTCCGAATTTTAACTTTTTGTTAAAATGAACGAAATTTAAAGAGTATTCTATAATGTCTAATGGAGCTGAATATTATATTTATGTTTAGATGCATTTCAACTGATCAAATTCTATTTCAGAGAACAGTAAAATTAAATTTTATTTGATTAAAACCCTGCTAACATGGAAGTACCCAAGAATCATTTGAGGCACATAATGCTTTATGAGTTCAAGAAAGGAAACTCAGCAGCCGAAGCAGCTAAACATTCACTCAGTTTATGCAGAGGGATGTGTGAATGAAAGAACTTGCAGAAGATGGTTTGCAAAATTCGGAGGTGGAGATTTCACCCTTGAAGATGAAGATCGAACCGGACGTCCAGTTGAGTTTGATGAAAAGCTTCTTGAAGTAGCACTTGAAAGAAATCCTGCTTTATCAGTTGAGGAATTGGCAGTGGTTCTCAGTTCAAACCATACAACTGTTCATCGTCATCTTCAACAACTTGGAAAAGTTCCTAAACTTGGAAAATCGGTGTCTCATGAATTGTCTGAAAACAACCTCAAATCCCCAGTTGACATCTGCCCTTCTCTCCATTCTCGCCAACTTATTTCACCTATTTTGGATAGACTTGTGACTGGCGACGAAAAATGGATCTTTTATAGAAATGTTAAGCATCGTAGACGCTGGCTTGGTAAAGAGGAATGACCCCAGTCACAGCCGAGAAGGGAACTTCATGGGCAAAAGGTTCTTCTTTCAATCTGGTGGGATTGCCAAGGAATAATCCACTTTGAATTCTTACCACCTAATGCAACAATTAATGCTCAAATATACTGTCAGCAATTAGAGCGTTTGAACCAAGCTTTGAGGAAAAAAAGACCTGTTCTAGTGAATCAAAAACGGGTGATGTTTCATCAGGACAATGCGCGACCACACACAGCAAGAATCACGTCACAAAAGATCGAAGAACTTGGTTGAGAGAAAATTCCTCATCCACCTTATTCTCCCGACCTTGCTCCTTCAGACTACCATTTGTTTCGTAGCTTACAGAATCATTTGGAAGAAACAGCTTTTGTAACACAGGAAGAGGTTAAAACTGACATTTGCGAGTTCTTCTATCCGCAAGCCAAAAGAATTTTACAGTAATGGAATTAGCAAGCTTGTTAATGGAAGGAAGTCATAGATAATACATTGTTGATTGAATCTGTAATTAAATGTAACATTTGGTCACTTGTTTTCTTCATTCAAAATTCGGACAGAACTTATGGGATGACCTGATATATATATTAAGGAGAGATTTGAATAATTATAATTAATTCATCAAGTCTAGGAGAATCGTCAACAGAGTACCGTTTCGTCCTATCGACAACCGAGAATCGAAGCAGGACCGTTACGCTATGATGCAAGCGTTATAATCACTGGACCAACGGGTCTCGGTGACGGAGAGGTAACAAAACAGACTCGATATAGCGCCAGCTCTTCACAAATTCCGTAGTGTGACTCATCCGAGTCTACTTATTATACCAACGGAGAGTGCCCCCATGAGTCACGTCTTCTATCCGCAAGCCGCTCCATCCGGAGCATTAGAAGCCGGTTCAAGCAATAATATATATATATATATATATATCAAGGGGAATTTGAATAATCATAATTCATCGAGTCTAGAAGAATCCTCAACAGAATGCAGAAGGCACTGGACGGCCGTTTCATCCTATTTTTGGGACTCATCGAGAGTGCGAATCCAAAACCGAGACTTGATATATCGCCAACTCTTCAGTTCAGTGGTTATGATGCTTGCATCATATCATAACGGTCCGGGTTCGATTTTCGGTAGTGGATGCTCACTGCTGATGAATCCCCAAAATAGCATGAAACGGCCGTCCAGTGCCTTCTGTATTCTGTTTAGGATTCTTCTAGACTCGATGAATTATGTTATGATATTTTAACTCATCTCTTCAATTTTTTGTTTCACCACTGCTGTGGGTCTAATCACTGGATCTAGCCAACGTCTTTATGTCTTGAGCACATAAGTGTATGAATTTCTGAGACTTATAAACCTAATGTCGCAGCACTAATTTTTTTACTAGGGCTTCTATTGCAATTTTTATTGTTGTTCATTGATTTTCTCTAGCACTCCTTATTACTGGTTCCCATATTGTATTCATTTCTAAGGTTGGTGGGCTCAGGATATTTTTGTGAACTAGCATATGTGCTGATTCCTTAAGTTTTCCTATTTTCCAGTGGAAAATCATATACATACACACACACACACACACACACACACACACACACACACACACACACACACACACACACACACATATATATATATATATATATATATATATATATATAAATTTAAAATTAAACTTAAAATTCTTGAAGCTATCTATATTAAAATATCAAAACCAATCCTTAATAAAATTAATTATGAATACTGCACAAATGTTTTTAAATGTTTACAGTAGATAGTTTAAAATATCTAGGTTTTAACCAATAGTTTTAAATAGTTAAAAAAAATAGACATTTTATAACTTAGTTACCTCCCCTGATATCATAAAATTTGAATTGGACTGTACATTACCTTATAGGTTTACACTTATCAATTAAATAATTTAACTTTGAGATGAATACAACAATTTTGTCTTAGAAAAATGATGAACACTATAGATATATATATACAGACATATATATATATATATATATATATATATATATATACATATATCCTTATATATATAAATATATTCACACACACACACACACACATATATATATATATATATATATATATATATATATATATATATATATATATATATATATATATATATATACATGCATACATATATAAACATATATATGTGTGTATATAAAATATATATATGTATATATACATGGGTAATGAATGTATATATATATATATATATATATATATATGTTAAAAATAAAACGATACCTAATTTTTTTAAATTAATTTTTAAAAATGAAGTTATTCTTTAAGCTTTTATTTTAGTACTATTTCCAGGAAGAATAACACTTTGCTGTATTTCAAAAACTAATTTGAAACTGATTAACTGGAAGTATTTTTTTTACCTAAATTGGCGCCCTTTTTAGTTAAAGTTTAGTTAAATTTTTAAAAAATCTTTCAAAATGAAATATACATTTTTGAAAATTTATATAATTTATAATTAATCTAATTTGCAGTAAGTACTATTTACTTTATGTTTAAAATATCGTAGAAATGCATATTTTATCCAGACATTAACTGTTTATTTAAGGGATTTACCCTTTTGACAGTTTGATGAGAAGCTCATAGTCATGTAATGTTGTTCTATGGCGGCTTTAGGCATTAAAAAAGTAATTGAATTAATGTGATCTCCTTTTATAATTTTAAGTAGTCAGTAATCTTAAAAAATTACGAAAATTCTCTCCGTAATCTAATCTTTTATTAAATTTTTGAATATCCTTGACTGTAAATTTACTATCGTCATCGCTCTTATTTTCTGATAATGTCGTGTATATTCAACCGTATATAGAAAATCGGCACGTTTATACACATAAAACAAAATTCAAATTTCTTTAAAAAATATTGGTATGTGATGATTTCTACTAAGCTTTTCGATTTATGATTAGTTAATATAATTTTCACTTAATAATAATATCATCTAAAAGGGAAGAAGACAGAATTTTAAAAGATTAAAATATATTTAAAAACTTAAAAAGTTATTTTAATTGAAATTAAAAAAATATGAAATCAAATCTTGGAAAAATTAATTATTCATCGGAATTTTGTTTTTCTTCAGATAATAGTGTCCTTAATATATCTTTACGGGTATCTGTACAAAGTAGTCATTCATAACCTGATCTATGGATATTTATTTGACAACTATTGCCAATGTCAATGCACAACTGACTAGTCGTGTCGATCAAACCCAGTAGTTTTTCGAAATGACCACACACACACACACACATATATTGAATTACTGTCAGACCAAGAAGAGATTCTCATATTTGTTCAGATTTTAAGTGAGTCGACTGATAACTTTGCCGAACCCCATATACAGAACACAGAAAGCGGTAAGTGACTGCAACACAAGTTCATGAAGTCTTTCAAGGATTCCTTATCGGACTCACTTTCTCTGGCCTACGCAGGGAATCAAGGAAGTGTAGAAAAGATGAATGAAGAGTAGAAGTAAAAGAATGTGCGTAAAAAAGAAGAAAAATGTAAAATAAATGAAGAAAGAAATGGAAGAGGAAGACGGAAAGGAGCATAAGGAAGGAGTTTCGATCTTGACAGGGACACTTAATAACTGTTTTTAAGTCCCAAACAGAGGTATCATCACAAGCAGTTAGAAAGACAAGGAACGAATCTATAATTTACAGACAGTGGAAAGACTTGGTGGTAAGATGTGATGGCGGGGGTATATATGAGATGCGACAGAAGATGAAGTATGGATGAACAACGTTAATATCATGTGAAAATGGAATAGAGAGTAAGTGTCAGCATCGGGACAAAAAGATTTTCTCGTTTTCAAGTGTGCATGTGTTGGATGAATGTACATCGATACAGAATAAATTTTATAAAATTATAAGTGAGAAGGAAATACAGTTGTTCAATCTTAAAGTTACATAAATTAAAGGTATGACGTTGAATTTTATTACGTTTTTTCTGTTTCAATATAATTTATCACACATCTGAGTCAAATATACGCATAAACTGTTCATACTTTAAAATTATTTTGTTCGAGTATTTTCGATTAGCTCTCGTCATTCTCAATGTCTATATAGAAAAGTTATCATTAATTTCGTCCTGTCATTTTAAAGAAAGTCAATACAATTAATAATTTGTGAATAAAAATAATGTCATGTGTAGAGAGGTTTGTAACAATATACAATTTATATTTAATTCAAATTTAAAAACAAATATGTACCAGTTGGAGATTAGAAAACATACCAGCGTCCAAAGATGAATATGCTATAAATTTTTCAAAGAATTTTACTTTTTTAAAAAGTATGTTCTTATAATAATATTGGAGTTTTTCTTTGTATTTCGTCATATATATGTATTTAATATCAACTACTATTATTTGTCTAATATTAAGTGTTATTTTGTGGTCTCGTGTAATGTGTTGAAGCCATAGGCAAATAACAATTCAACCGAGGTGAAGAATGTGTGCATATATATTATCTTAAAACGAATATTTCTAAGTATATATAAATATAGACACACATATATTAAAGTTTAAATCATGATAGATATGTGATTTTGTGTGTCTATTCCCTCAGTCTTTATATATGTATTTTTCAAATACAGTAATATCAAAACTATAGGCAAAAATACCTAGAATCTTTAAGCTATAATTACAAAAAATAAAAGGTTGCAAAACGTCTTGATTTACAGCGTCATCGTAAACAGAATTTTTGTTCGTCTTCATTCTTACTTGTCTATTATTTATATTACCTTTTTCAATTTGTTCTATTCATCTAATCTGGCTATATTTTCACTTTTTTCTTTTCTTTTCTTGAATTGCGTCCCCATATTTTCTTACACTTTTCTTGTTCCTTAAATCATTTTCCATATCTTTTCATTTCTTCTTTTCTTATCTAACAGCTTTTCAAACCTTCTTTACATCTTACATCTTTACATCTTTTTCTTTCCTTCGAAGCCTGTCTCCTCTCTTCATTACTCCTTCGATAATAACTGAATGTTTTTCAAACTATTGATTACACAATGATGATATTGCTTCATTTCGGCATACGCTTGCGTATGCGTGAATCCAACCAAGAAACAAGGCTGAGTCTCCTACAATTGCTGCTGTTACTTTACTGTTCTTTGTCTTTTCATGATGAAAAAGAATAGGGATGTTACCATACTTAAGTGCATGTTCCTCCAGAAACCGATATCGAAAGGATAAACAGAAACGAGAAAAAAGAATTATTTCTCTGCTTATCCATTCGGCAACTGAGATTTATCAACTCCTATTACTTATCAAATAATTGCAGAATATATTGAGATGTTTGTATATATATATATATATATATATATATATATATATATATATATATATATATATGTGTGTGTGTGTGTGTGAAGAAATATAGTCTTAAGATGTGCTATATTTATGGGATAAAGTGCTCAATATCAGAGATAGAGCGTGTGTAAATATAAAAGTGAACATAGAAGTCAACACTTTGAGGCTACAATCTGTTTCATGCTAGATGCAATCGTGACCTGACGATTGAATCTAGCATGAAACAGACTGTCACCTGTAAGTGTTGACTTCTGGAATATACATATAAAAACATATGCAAATATACACATCCATACAAACACACCAGGAAACACAAATATACAAAGCATACCTATACAGATAAATACACTCATGCATACATATATACACAGATACAGTAGCGAGCGTAAAGATCAGAACGATGATAAGAAAAAGTCTAAATGTGAAATAACTTTTTATTTTAAGGCTTCAAAGAACATTTTAGCAATGAAAAATAAGGATATAAAAGTAAATTATATAATTCCAAAATATAAAGATCAATAAACTTATTTTGATAAAGTTATAAAAATAAATATACAACATTTGAAAAAAATAGATGATCAAAAACATCAGACCGATTAAATAAATCCATAAAATTTAATAATCATTTTGCATTATTGAAAATTTTTTAGGGTAAGAATATAAAATAGGGTATTTTACTAAATTGCACCGACTCTTTACTGGATCTTGCATTGTAAACATAGCGAAAAAAAAATCTGTGACGTCATTGGAACTTAGAAAACTGATAGTCAAGTTATGTAATGAAGATAAACCCTCGAGTGGGTATATTTCAAAAACTGTTGGGAAATCTAAGTCTTATTCATAGTATTTTAAGAAAACTTGAGGAAACTGGGTCAAGTGAAGCTAAAAAACTACCTGGCAGGCCTAGGAAAACTACTGCAAGGGAAGACAGATGGATTGGTAATGAATAAAAAAAGGATCGATTTGCGACAGCAACCGCTATCTCTAAAAGAGCTAAAGCTAACCTTGGCATTAAAGTATCAAGGAACACTATTTTCTGAAGACAATGAAATGAATTTGAACAGCCGAATAGCCTCTACGAAGCCTTACATTTCTAAAAAGAATCAAATGAGCCGATTGAAATTTGCCACTGAACACGTCATAAAAACAGAACAGTGGGATTGTGTTAATTTCAGCGATGAGTCAAAGTTTAACGTGTTCGGTTGTGAAGGGAGAAAGTTCGTTCGACACAGTCCTAAGGAACGATATTCGCCGAACTAAAAGCAGCATTAATTTTGGAGGAGGAAGTGTGACGGTGTTTGGCATGATTTCATCTGCTGGTACGGGACCTCTTGTTAGGCTACACGGTAAAATTAACGCAACTGTATACAAAGAGAAACATGTACCTAATTTGAGAACTGTAATTAATCAACCATCTGTATTTATGCAAGATAACGCGCCATGTCATACAGTGAAGTCTGTTAAGAGTTTTCTTTCTGAGGAGAATATTACTGTTATGGAGTGGCCTGCTCAAAGCCCAGACATGAATCCTATTGAGAATGTTTGGCAGTTATTAAATGAAAGAGCTAAGGAAACAAACAAACGTCGAAGAACTATGGACTAATTTGAAAGGAGAATGGGAGAAAATATCCGTTAACGAATGAAAGACATTAATTCGCTCATGTAGCAAAAGATGTCAAGCTGTTATTGCAAGTAAAGGTCTACGCATCAAGTACTAATGAATTATGAACGCTATTTTCATTTGGATATGATGTATGCATTATAATAGTAGGATTTTGTTAATCGTTCTGATGTTTTGATCATCTATTTTTTCGAATGTTATATAATTATTCTTATAACTTTATCAAAATAAGTTTATTGATCTTTATATTTTGGAAATATTTAGACAGTAAGTATTCATTCAAATGCAGGACAGACTGGGTGACAATTAGTTTAGGTGAAGGAAAAGCAAAAATAGTAGGGAAGTCTGGGCTTCGTAGCTATGGCTGACAACCAGACTAGGAGAAGGACAACTCTGAATTCAAATCCAGAGCCAGATCCCCATGACAGTTCTATGCCATCTTCAATTTCGTTGTGACAATTCTTGCTGTATTGGCCCCTGACTTTCCCTTGCAAAACAGCGTTGAAAGAGGAGACGTGTTGCAACTACAACTGTCGATCTTCCATAAGAAACCGATAAGCATACATGCATATAAACTAATGTTTAAATGCATGTATACTTATATATAAGGAAATATACTATCGGAAGTAAAATACAATAGTTAATTATACTATCTTATAGTAAGTATCATGATATTGCAACAGAAAGCGTCTCAATTAGTGCTGCAGATCTATAAAAGCATTATTTCTATTTTGTTGTAGCATATCCACGGACGATAATGGGTATGTCCCCATTCACATAAATACAGTAGTAAATACTGTATGTTGGTCTGCAGTTGGAGATTCATTGTGGAATCCACGTGACTCACTTCTAGCAGTTGACTACTTCAACGCGCCGCTGGCGAACCTTATATGTGTTATTTGTGCCCTATGTATCATCGTTCATTACCACCCTTCATGTGAGTATTCTATTCAGTAACCTTCCTTAGGTTACAGCATATTTTCATGATATTTCTCAAATGTTCAAGAAAATAAAGAATTAAATTTCGATATTTATATGATTTGAGTTATTATTTGAACATTCACAGAATGATAACTTTCACTTGAAATCAGACAAATCTTAGTATTTGGAAATGTGACTTTTGTTCTTTTAATTATTGGTTCTCACCACTCACCTGAATATAACGTATCAGATACCGATTTTCAACTAAGTTTCAATTAGAATTCAAGAACTGAATCATCACTCTCTCTCTCCTTTTCAAATTCTCCTTTACTTTTTAGTCTCTTACAAACATTACTGAATTTATAAATCACTATGCATTTTTTGAATCATTCAAAAGCCAATTTTTAAAAAAAGTTAATTAACTTGACTTGAGTGATCATAGCATGTTTCTTTATTATCTGTAAATTGCTATGCATTCATGTGAAAGATACTAGTTTCCCGTTGCTTTATCTAAGGTTTGTGAATCGGTTTTCTATCTCTTAGAGTGGTTACTATCAAACAGTTTAAACTACAGTCAATCGGGGAGAAATGACAAATTTATTCCTTTCCCACAGAATTTGACCGCAACAGACTGACGGTGAATTTAAACATGACTCGTCGATATCCATATTATTCTACACGCTTTTAGTTAGGCATCATTAAAAATCTTTTTACTTGATTCGTTTTCTATTTCACATCTATATGAATTGTACATTATTTATTTGGTCTCAGTAAAAATTCGACGCAAATGCAAATGTTACAGCAAATGGAAAACTGACTGTTAGTCACACCAATTCAGTTTCCTGTAAAAATAAAATTGAACGAGAAAAATGTATTTGTAAGATTATTTCGTTTGGGCTAAGAATTTTATATGTTTGTGAATATAAAAACACTAACACGCGTGCTTTCAGATGAACAGCCTCGCGTGCACATAGTTTTGTTATAAGTTCAAATCTGTTAGTTGCTAATTATTGCATAAATAAATTTGAAATAAAAATATTTACAAAAATAGAATTTCTTGAAGATTAGTTTTCGTTGCTTTCATTTTCTTCTTTTTTTTCTCTCTTGCCTGCCATGTTTCTTTTCTTCCAAATTTACCACATCGTTTCCGGAAGGAGAAAAGTTTCAGCGGAAGTGGTTAAAGGATTGCTTGGAGCATTTCTCTGTTGGAATATTGGGAGATAGCTATCACAATTTCACAAATGTTGTGGGTGGGGTTGAAAATCAATTAAACAAATATCTCACAGGCAAAATGACACACAGACAGAAAATCGACATGACACATCCACGCACATTCATTTGTTCATCATAAAAATAGGAACAATTTGAAATTAGTGTAGATGATCGGAGCGATACATACAGAGACCAATGAATTAAAAGACACACAAGCACGCACACATACACACACGCACGCACACACACACACACATACACACACACACCTACACACACACGCGCACGACGTTTTTATATACATAATGTTGAGTATTTAGGCAGTTATGATGGTCATAATGATAGGTATTACCCATGAAGTACTTAGGATCAAGGTATTGCTACACGATCTCATGTCTACGATCAAGGTATTGCTACACGATCTTATGCCGAGGATCAAGGTATTGCTACACGATCTCATGTCTACGATCAAGGTATTGCTACACGATCTCATGCCGAGGATCAAGGTATTGCTACACGATCTTATGCCTAGGATCAGTTGTCGTATCCGTGCGCTTTGCTTAACTTAGTATCAGTAAATTAATTTAACCATCCTTTAACGCTAGCGCAATGAAAGTGGCACTTATCTTCCTACTTTCAGTTTAGTAGATCAAAACGGAACAGAGTTTACGTGTTTAATTTTACATATGCCTTTGTTTTGTGCGTGAAAGAAATTAGAGAGTGATGAACAATATAGCAGCAGAAGGGAAGAAGCAAAAGAATGTAGATTAAAGTAATTATAAGTGATTGCTAAAGAACAAAAGGCGAATGAAACTCATACAAATAGAGAAGAGAGGGTCTAGCAAATGAATATTGAAAAGAAATATAGGCATAATATAGAACTAGAAAGGAGAGAGAAGTCATGATCAGATAGATAGAATGGAAACTAAAGGAAATGTTTTATGTAACCGTTTCCCATTATGAAACACTCTTAATTTTCACTATTTTTAGAAAGCTTATGAAGCTGTGTGGGTAACACAACGGCTATCTGTGCGGAGAGTGGAATCAGCGAACCGAGTTTGAATACCGGTCAGGTCTGTTTCATTCATCGCCGCGTCTATCGTTTGAATAGCAGGGTAGACTGATCTCTCTAGTCTTGAGTGACAGCCAGTGAAGGAGAAAGTCTACTCTAAGTTCAAACCGTAGAGAAGGCAACGGGAAACCACTCTACTATCTTTCTGAAGAAGTCATGGCAATTAACAAATAATAAATCAATGGAATTTGTGGACAGTCATGGTCCTTACGTCCTGAAGAGACATGACATCTTAAAAAATGAAGGAATCCATGGAAACATTCACAACAGTATATATCACCTAATATGTATAACTTATACCAGACGACATTTTATTTATGGTAGCAACAGTTTTAGTTTTACTGGATTTTCACATTGGCCATGTTAATAAAATTCCAAGAATCATTAAGATGTAATTAAAAATACTAATTACAGAAAGTGAAGAAAGTTTACAAATCAAATGTTTTGAACAAAATATTGAAAACATTATCAGTTTAATGGCGACACATTTATAAATACATCATTAATGCATACACTATGTTCCAAATAAGCCTTTCGCATATTGATTTTCTAAGTTCATATTTGCTGGTATATTGTTGCTCATCAGTGTAAATTCTTCTTCAGAATTATTCATAGATTTTCAATCATGTTAAGGTCAAGCAAATATTTTACTTCGTCAACTTAATATTATTAAAATCCGTTTTATTCATGTATACATTAATTTTTATTTCGTCGAATGATAGAACAATGACGTACTTAAAAACATCATAGCTTTTCGTGAACCATGGCTCTACGTATGCCTTTAAAAACTCAATGTACACCTGATCTTAACACCATTTTGTATTCGCTATCAGTCCATCATTTCACTACCTAAAATATTGCCTCAAAACACCACACCTCCTCTACCTTGCTGACGTCTCCAAATATGAAGATGGTTTTCAAGAGTAGGCACCAGGTCTTTCCGCAATCTATCGAGATTAGCACTGCATGACACAGTGAGAAGAACAATTTAGAAATCGGTGCTCATTTATTCTTTTTCATATTTCATTCGATTCTCCTGGTAAGTGACTCTTAAAAGAGACCTAATGATCTTTCTCGTGTTTTGCTACTTGATTGAGGTTCCAACGTCTTATGCTTTTCCACATTTCCTCACAGCCACAAGACCTAAAATCTTCATAGGTTGACAGAGATGGATTTAAAAAAATAATTTTGATAGGTGATACGAATCGGCGAAATAAAGTCATCGACTTGCCCTTAACAGACTTGCACTGGAAGCGATCAAGATCTTCAACGAACTTCCTCAAAGTTCGATGATACCTGCCGACGTTGCAAACTCTGAAATTATTAAAACTTACCATTTATCCATCAAATTATCCTTACAATCCATTTTAAAGCCTAGAGTTGTAACGTAGATATTTTCTTTGAAATTCAGGACATTTTATGCAAATGATTGCCGTTTTTTTACCTCTATGCAGAACGAACAAGATTTTGATCGGGCAAGTAAACCTTCAGACTCCAATAATTATTTATTTTACATATCACTAAACCATGAATTGTGATATATAGTGTATATATTTAAATAAAGAATAAATCGTACCGTCCAATATATAGGGAAGCTTAAACATATGTGTGCCTAAACTCACGTAAATAGCTTATATGGACAGATGAAAACGAAAACATTTAAATTTTAATCATAAATGAAAGAGACGAGCAGCTATCAGGATTGTTTCTATTAAACTGTGTATATGAAAACCTCAAAGCAAGTAGTGATGAAAAACGCAGTCTTAAAAGATTCAAAACTATTCTTGCATATCCATATATTGCTTGCCATCTTTAAAGCCAATCGACGCGTATAACATCGCAGCTAAATATTGTCATCGTCTACATTCACGTTATGCACAACAAACTTTCACCTTTGACTCTAAAGCCGACAACCGTAATATTAATCATAAGCAATTCAATATTTATGAATGTCAAATCAGACGAATCGGATTTATTCTCGTTATTTGACTATCGCCAAATTTGACAAATTCTCTATGCAAAAATGCTTAAATGGTGGTTTCAAATCTTTCGTGGAAATTTGAGGGAAAGGCGGACAAGAGAAGCAAATATATGTTTGCAAAGAAACCTGCTTACCTTCATGGTTTAATATTATATGTGAACTTGCAATGCATTCAATGTATGAAGAGAATGAAAAATAGGAAAAGAATTAATATGCGAAGGAAAAAGAATAATGCATTAGCGAAAGAAAGAAAAAAGAAAGGAATAAGAGAGAAAAGGAAGTATGAGAAATGAAGAAAAAATAGGGAATAACATAGCAAAAGCTTAATCCACAGAGAAAATGAAAAATAAGAGAAAACATGGAAATAATGGGGAAAATGAAGAAATGAAAGAAAAATAAGGAATAAAGAAAATCGAAGTCCGCCAAAGAAATATGAAAGAGAGAATAGCAGAAACGAATCAAGTAAAAGATGAATGAGAAAAGAAGAGAAAAAGGGAAAGAAAAAAGAAAAGAAATAAATTTAGAGAAAAAGAAGCTAAAGGGTGGAATTAAAAGAGAATCATGATGTGCCATACAAATAAACAGCAGAAAATGAAGAAGCAAAAGAAAAATGAAAGAATGAAAAGAAAAAATAAAGGTGAAAGGAATTGGACGTAAAAGAAGGTAAAAACGAGAAATGAAAGCGAAAAGAAGGAAAGAAAAAAATAATAAGAACAAAAAAGGAAAAGAATGAAATAAAAGAGAAAAAATTAAAGAGGCAAAAAGGAAGTAAAATGAAGAATTATTTCAGCAGCAGAAAGAAATTGATAGAACCAAATGGAAAGCTGAAAGATATTCAGGCCAAAGGAATGGATTAAGTAAAGTAATAATGACGAAAAGGACCGTGGCGAAGATCGGGTCACAATGTTTTCAAATCTTTTCCCCTACCTCCTTATATCATCACATTTTATGCCACTTAGTGCCAGTAAAACCCTTTTGCTGAATCCTTCGAGATTATATTTAGAGGAAAAGGAAAATAGAAGGACTATAGCAATCAAAGAGACAAGGATTTTCCTGCCTTGTAAGCTACACGCCTGAGTACCTTGTGGATTAAGTAAAGATTTGTCTCTTAATGGTCGGAGCAAAGATTTGCGGTTCATCCTTGAGAATTATGGTGAATTAATAGCATAACTACTTAAAGATGTAACTACATATTTCTGAGTCCTTTTCTGGATTTTACAAGTATAAGATAGAATCGTAAAACTTTTAATAATTGATACATTGTGAGTACATGTATATATATATATATTTGTTTTATTAATACTATGTTCCTTCAGAACAGGAGCTTATAGCTTTCCACATTAACTATAGCTTTCTATATTAACTGGGAATTGTCATCCCTTCTTGTGAAAGATAGTGGAGTGGTTCCCCGTTGCCTTCTCAACAGTTTTGAATTCAATATAATCCTTATTCTAGGCCGAATGCTATCCAAGGAAGCCAACTTAACCTGCTATGTAAACCATAACTAGAAGAAGAGACAGATTCATGCCTTTCCCAAAGACATTAACACAAAGAGAGCGCAACAGATTTGATTAGAATCACCAAGTTCACTTCTCGTACCGATAAACACTACAATACTTGCACATCATGCAAGAGTTTTCCATCTCTCGGAAGTAGAAAGGCTATTAGTTTGTTTTCTGAGGATGAAGCGATGCGTGTTCAAGTCACACAGGAAACTTTATTCTTCATTTTCAATCAACACTTTTTACTAACAGCCGAAGAAAAGCGATAAAACTTAAAATAAATGGCATATTAGTAAAAAAAAGAAAAGAATAATTCATAATGATTCGTGTAATAAAAGATAATTTCAAGATAAACGTGAAAAGAAGGCGGTGCAAGTGTTCGTACAAAACAAACCTGGTCAGATTTGATTATCTGCTGTGCGAAAAGTATGATGAAATCAGATTGGGGCCAGCGATTTTGAGATATCATCCTTGTGCTTCGCTGATGGTTATGTCCAAGTTGAACCTCCCTGAGAATTAAAGTCTGTTGGGATTATGGATTTCTGGCAATGAATACACCACCTTTTAGCCTATTCCATTGAAGATAGTTACCTCGATGTCATGTAGGAGAAATGGCTTGATAACTCGTCAGATTTTATTATGCTTCTTTCGAGGGTTGTGAATTCTGAGAAACATGATAGGCATACAAACTTTTAGTTGAAGTCTGTGGAGAAGAACACCAGGCAGCTCAAAACAGTTGAGGAACTGTCAGTTGACTTATACAGCTGAATCTCCCTAGCATTCTGTAGCAAAAGCGTTCAGTTGGTTTGTTCGAGTGAATCCTTTATTGGAGAAAAGACGTCCCGATCACAGATTCAGATTCCTTTTTTGACATTTAAATATTTCAAAAGAAATCCTGAAAATTTTGGAGTTTCTCCTGAATAAAATATTTTCAGATTTGCATTTTTTAACGTACGAAATGGAAATGCCAAGTTCTTTTTCTTTATTAAATATTTGAATCCCGAATTGACCTCTGGTGACCGCCAATGACAGCACAGTGTATCATCTTACTTTACTCATACTTACTTGCACCTATAAATAAATTCCACGTTTAATGGTCTCCATTAATGGCCCACATTAATTAATCGGCGTGTTGGGGGGGGGGGTGAATTTGACCATATCCGACCTACTATATGAGAGGTTATAAAAATATTTGTACCGAAAAAGCGCTTCATTTGATTAGCATTCCGTGATGGTCTCTGCTGATCTTGAATGATTGATTAATTAACAATTCCAGATCGAATTATCATAGTAGGCCACACAAAAGTAAGGTAATAATAAGCAGTTGTAAATACATGAATATATCTGTCGTTTTTTTACGCACGACTGATGGAGAATATGTTAGACTCAAATGACAGATGAATGTTAATATAAAAAGTATGCAAATTCATATCCTTGAAAATAGAGAAAATATTTTCTGACACTTAATTTTGAACTGTGAAATGTATTATTCATTTGAATTCCATTAGGTCCCTATTTATCCTCACCGACTTACATACTTATAACAAAGAACACTCAACGATGTATCTGTAATTTTCTTCCTAATTCTCAAGAGTGAAATATCGACACAGTAAACGCGCTGTGTTATGCAATATTCTTTTTATCGTGTCAAGGATATAACCACCTAAGAATGTACATAAAAATTAAGCAGTGATTAAATAGAAACAAAAGATGTTCAATTAAGTGAAATCAATAAGGGTCGGGAGGGAAAACAAAGAGGTGTTTTTTAATGACTTTGTTAACTTTGCAGGCCTTACGTTATAAAATCCAGGATTTATGTTACCTGCGTGCGATGGGCTAGGATAGTGCTTTGTCATGTGTCATTTTAGTCTGTATATTGCTCTTATTATATATTAATATCTATGAATTTTTATCATTAGTGTGTATAGATAAACGCTGTATAAAGTAATTTTCATGGACGTTGTAAATCTATTTAAAAATGAGTTTTTGTTTAGCACTGTAGAGTATGGAACATGTTCTCTAGCCGAATTAGATATATTGACAAGTTCTAGAATATCCAATTATCATTTGCATCTTTCTTTTGAACCAGTCTTTAAAGGCACAACATTATGGGTCAATTTTAGAGGAAAGCAACAAAATTTAAAAAAATGAAACAGTACCAGATATAAATTTACATGCAAGGAGGAATCTTCTTTCTAATAATTAATATTAACGATTGACTAATTTTTATTTAAAACTTGGATTTTATGAAGCAGTATATTCAATCGATTTTAATTCTAATCGATGTAAAAATAGTTTTAAAGAGTTGATTTAAAAGCGCACATTCATCTCTTTATGAGGAAGGCGATTTCCTCTTTAAGATCGAAGAGACTCTTTAAGCCAAAAAAATGCATCATTATTTTCACAAGGTACATCGGTTAAGTACTTTCTTATCTCATTAATAGAAGTTGGCGGGTCCTCAATTAAAATGAAACATAGCAGTATAACAGGCATGAATCTGTTGAGATAAAGTAAAGCATATTTAACTTTGATGTCTGCAAAGGGATTTTTAAAACACGGTAGATATATTGACAAAAATTATCATTTTATACCCTAGAATATATTTTGTTTCCGAATTTGAAAAGTTGCCAGTTGGTCGGAAATATTTGGGCTTCTTTGGAAATTAAAGATTAATTACAACTTTACCTCGGATTTACATGAAGAGACTAAGTTTTCATTTACAAATTAACAAAGCAACGATTGGAATTTAAGTGATTTTTATTATTAAGGAATAGACGCACTTTTCTTATGTGCAACTTGAGGGATCTGTGGATCGCTTAAAATCTGTGTTTGATATACACAGTTTATCCTTTAAAATTTCCGAATGGTGCTCCATTCAAGATAATTCAACAAATGGTGAGTTATATATTGTCTATTAGCAACATAGGTAGTTACTAAGCTTACTCGATTAGCAAATTACAGGGTGAGATTTATAAATTCTCGTTTAAATTACGCAAATATAAAATAACGCTGACATCTCATTTTAACAGATATATTTACCAAAATTACACAAAAATGTCTTGAAATACTAAAGGGTAAATTTATTCAATAAAATCGCCATTGGCTTCGACCACGGCCTCCAGACGACTTCAGATTTTCCTGCATCACTTCTGGACGGTCTCCTTGTTTATATTGATGAATGCTGCCATAATCTTTGCCTTCAGTTCATCTTTGGTGTTACGAGAAGTTTTGTTGATCTCTCGCACAACTGCGCCCCACACAAAAATCAAGGGGGTTACAGCCTGAGGAGTTAGGTGGCTAGATGTAAGGGGTGATGTGATCACAGAAATTGTCTGACAGCCATAACTTTGTTCTCCTGCTTGTGTGGCATGGTGCAGAATTATATTACTAGACATAGGGTCTTCCAGCTGTCACCCTCTTGACTCAGGACAGCACTACTTCCTGAGGGCACATGATGTAGGGCTCCGTGTTGAGTCTGAGGTTCTGTGGGAAGATGAATGAAGGCATAATATCGCCATCACTCGTGATCACTCCAAACAACATGATATTGACTGGATATTTGGTTTTCATCACTTTCGGTATATCTTTTGGGGACAATATCCTTTGCACTACACTCAAAATATTCGTATTGGAGCTTCCGGTGCGGATGCCATTTCCAAATTTCTGGCCGAGTGAATTGTGTCATGGTGCTCTTTTTCTCACAGACGGTGCCCAACTCACCCTACTAATGCAGTCGTCAAAATAATAAACAAACAACGCGCATGCGCGAAATTAAAAATATAAAATAGCGACAATTTACTCATCGCACGCTGTAGAAGCTCTTCCTTTAAATTTAAATTTTGAAGTCAGATGTATATTAAACTTTGTTTATATCATTCAGCTGGCCTTTATTTTGTATTGTTTTTAGTCTATAGCACATTGTAATTTTGTGTAGAAAGTCGATATGTTGTATTGGCAGTGTGCAATATAATCTATCTATCTATCTATCTATCTATCTATCTATCTATCTATCTATCTATCTATCTCTCTCTCTTTCTCTCTCTCTCTCTCTCTCTCTCTCTCTCTCTCTCTATATATATATATATATATATATATATATATATAATACACCATGTTCTATATATATAATGCGCCACATATATATTTACGTTTTTTGTGTGTAACAATTGAGGGGCAGTGTTTGCAAAATAATGATGCCGCGCAGACTTGGTCCCGTAGACGCGTATTGATATCACTATTGAAAAGGTTATATATAATACGCTACATATATCCCCAAGAATGCTTTTTTCATTTTTAGAAATTCATTTTAAACATTAAAAATTATAATTAAAAGAAAGAGGCGGGGAATTCTTGTAATAAAGATTGAGTTTTTTTTTTATTCACACTACATCCTTCATTTATATTATTTAAAATAGCAATTAAAAGCTTATACAATTAAATAATTAGATTTAATGTAGTTTTTATGTTACGATTCGGAGCATATCTTGTGGAATTTGGTAATAGCTTGAGACAAAAATAAATTAAAAAAATGTATCTCATGATTCGTTGCTATAAGTAGGACGACAGATAAGCAGACTGAAATTACAGATTGATTCTACGGACTGTCAAGGTTTACTCAGACTTTCCAATGTTTATACAAAAAATATTGTACTTTGGAAACTTTTGCAGTAAACATAATTTTGATTGTAAATATGTTACATGTATGAGGATAATATACGTATATCTTTCCGTAGGAGTTTATAAATTGTACACGGTTCAATTATTAACGTTAAAAACGAACTATTTTAAATTACAAAAGCGTACTTGGATTAAACGAAAATTACTAACAATATAATATATATTACTTATAATAGATTCCTTCTTGCCGTCAATTTTGACGGCACGGTTACACTAGATTTATATTAAGATTGGATAAATTCTTTTCAGTCGTAGTCGTATTTATGTATCGAGTTTTATCAAATATTTTTTTCTGTTATTTTCGTTGATTTTGCGGATTATGTTAGCTTTCATCTTTGTGTTATATATAAAATAACTAGGATATTGTAATTCACCGACGTTATCGCCCGTACTCTGTCAGTTTACTCCCTACTAATGACATAAAAGGGAGTTAAAATACATTCAGTTGAGCATTTCCAAGCATTTGTGGCAAGTATGATGTGGACAAATCTGAAGCTAATTTCAAAGGATAAGAAGGCAAAAAGGCCATGAAACACTTGTTATATCTTTTGTCGCATATTCTCATCTCATTGTCTACATTTAATGTATATATATATCTATACATATATATATATATATATATATATATATATATATATATATATATATATATATATATATATATGTATATATATATATATATGGGTGTGTTATATGTATATGTTGTGTATGTAGGTTTTTGATACATACATAGCAGATATATACATTAACTATACATAGTGGTGTTGTAACCTAGGGAATGTTACTGAATAGAATAATCACATTAAGGTTGGTTATGAACGATAATACTTAGAACATGAACAACACATATAAGATTCGCCAGTGGCGCGTAAAAGTTGTCAACTGCTAGAAGTGAGCCAAGTGAATTTCACAATGAATCTCCAACGCATGATATCTACCAACTGCCCCACGCATTCAGATGTGGCACAAGGCCGAATTTAATGTGGGGTATCCGAGCCCGTATGCTCGACTAAAAATTCTTCGTAGACCTCGTATAAAACGGGGTCGGGTAGCTGTTTCCCGAGACGAGACTCTGACCTTCGACATAGCCTCGTCAGGGGATCCTCTCTGCCCGGAGGCATACAGTTTGATCAGCACAGCTGGATACGAATCTGCAACGTAGACCAACATACAGTATTCACTACTGTATCTATGTTAATGGGGACATATCCATTACCGCCCGTAGGTATCCTACAACAGGTGGGAAGATATTAGACAAGTGCAAAAGTTTCTAGCGTTTTTCACATTAACATGTTTTTCAATTGTCTTAGAGCTCAAAGAATAGAACGATGAGAATGCTCGTGCCTATTCGTCACGTCACGAGTCCTGTAACCTATTAAGGTCGCAGGGACACACTATCTACTGCAGCTATAGCAGGAGTGGTGTGTCTATAGCAAGGTAGCCGGACACAGCCCAACACTTTTCACAATGGTTTTGAATTCTTTCTAAATTGGTTGCCACCTCAAGGCAAGAAAGATCACTCAGCCCTGTTATTTAACGCAATATTTTGTTACAAAAGAAGAACAAAGTGAATTTGCGCGTATGCGTGAGGCAACACCCAATCCTGATTTCATGCAGGCATAATTACGATTCATTTAAATACATTTACACATAGAGAGAACTGTGTTCAATGAAGTAGTTGACCATTAATGAAATATTTGATTGCTTAGGGATTAAAGTCTTTCTGTAAATACAAAGCATCACAATCGGAAGCAGTTGGTCGATACACAACATGTTGTTGTTGTTGTTGATGATGATGATGATGATGATGATGATGATGATGATGATGATGATGATGATGATGATAGAAGGTGATGAAGTTGGGAAATTATAATCCTCGCCTCATCCACTACCTGAAACCAAGATTGCCTTCGCCTGTTTTTCCCGACGGTAAACAGCTCTCTTATTCACCAATCACGGACCCAGAAAATGAGCAAATAAGCCCGAAGAGAATTAGCAGAAAACAAAAAGAAATAAAAACAGAAAAAGGAGGACAAAGAAGAGAATAGTTGCAAAACCAAGAATACGAATTACATAGAAATAAGAAAAATGTTACAAAAGCAACGTGAAGGCACTACCAATAAAGTGGATTCTGTTTATTGTACAGACCTAAGGCATTTATTGCTTGGTTATTTTGAACTATGATTCTCTTATCTTTTAAGGATGGCCTGTTACACACACACACACACACACACACACACACACACACACACACACACACACACACACACACACACATCGAGTTTGATCTGTAGTCAGTTATATAACTTATACACAGACGCGCACACACACGCACGCACACGCATATATATGCATATATGTTATGAATTGAGATAGATAACAACACTCACACACACAGAAAATAATATATGAATATGTACAGCAAGTGTTTTCCTGCTCACAAACCATATAACTTGGAATGCGCATATATGTTTGTGCGAGTATTGTGTGTGAAGCTATCTCTCCACTTACACACACATACACACGTGGGTACGCTTGCATCCATACATAAGTCTATGCACGTATTTTCTTTTCATATTTATGATCTCAGAGAGTGGAGTATCTACATATGTGACTGCCTGAAATCAACCATGTATTTGTAGGTACAGTCAGGAATTGTTATCGATCCTCCAATTATTCATGCCAGCGTTTTCATTCCTGTTGTTTTGGTCACGGAATTTCTTGAATAACCTCGAAGAGAACCTTTAATTCAGAGACAATGGTTAAGAAAAGTAAACAAAATGCGATTCGGTGTTGATTTCTGCAATTACTTGTTTAATTCTGCCGATAAGCATTTCGTAAGTTCTCACCCGGCCATATAAACGAGTCCCAATGAGCAATAGATGACTTCGTCGAAAAGAATATTGCTTTTCATGAAGAATCATTTGAAAAGAACGTGGCAAGATTTGATGACTTTAATCCTTACTCACATTCTGAAACAAAATAAAAAGTTCTGTTCGAAAACCATGGAAAGAAAATGAAGCAAACACCTCATAAAGATTGAAGAATGAACAGGTAGAATTTTCTAATAAAACCGAAGTTGATGATTTTGGACTGATATTGTCATCTCTATCAATTCTTCATTTAGTTTGTATCGTTATACATGTAACTGTAAATATATCTTTAAATGCATGCACGAATAAATAGATCTATCTATCTATCTATCTATCTATCTATCTATCTATCTATCTATCTATCTATCTATCTATAATCGACCATTCGCCCTTGCATGGAGTATTGCTGCCATATATGGTCTGGGGCTCCTGCTGTTTGCCTCAGGGTTCTTGATAAGATCCAGAGATGGATATGTAATGTGATTGGCCCTGATCTGTCATCTCGTCTGCAGTCGCTCTCTCACAGACGCGATGTTGCCTCGCTCTGTCTTTTTTACAAATACTTTCACGGTAATTGCTCCGAGGAGCTGCTTTCGCTTGTCCCTAGGCCTCATGAATTTAAACGTCCTACGAGGCTGTCATCCCGTTCCCACCCCTTCACCGTTGAAACTGTTAGATGTAGACGTCTCTTCTACTCCAATAGCTTCATGTCTCGCACATCTCGCCTATGGAACTCCCTTCCCTATTACTGTTTCCCTGACAAATACAATCTCCAACGGTTTAAGTGTAGCGTCAATCGACATCTCCAGTTGCCTTGATCTATCCACTTCCCTTCTCCACATCCTTTCACCTTTCATTCCTATCTGCTCTCGCTCCAAATCTTCTGTGACCCCCTTGCCTTGATCGACCCACTGTCTTTCTCTTTCTCCACATCCTCTCCTTTACCACTCCTATCTGCTCTTCCTCCAACCCTTCTATAACCCCTTGCGTGATAGTGGCCTCCAGCCTTGCTGGGGGTGATACGCTTAAAAAAATCTATCTATCTATCTATCTATCTATCTATCTATCTATCTATCTATCTATCTATCGCAGTTTGTACATATCTATCTATCTATCTATCTATCTATCTATCTATCTATCTATCTATCTATCTATCTATCTATCTATCTATCGCAGTTTGTACACATCTATCTATCTATCTATCGCAGTTTGTACACATCTATCTATCTATCTATCTATCTATCTATCTATCTATCTATCTATCTATCTATCTATCGCAGTTTGTACACATCTATCTATCTATCTATCTATCTATCTATCTATCGCAGTTTGTACACATCTATCTATCTATCGCAGTTTGTACACATCTATCTATCTATCTATCTATCTATCTATCTATCTATCGCAGTTTGTACACATCTATCTATCTATCTATCTATCTATCTATCTATCTATCTATCTATCTATCTATCTCAGTCTGTTTACATCTATCTATCTATCTATCTATCTATCTATCTATCTATCTATCTATCTATCTATCTATCTATCTATCTATCTACACACAGACAGAATATTAAACAATATAGAGCATCAATAGAGAGCAGATAAATATAAAGTTCGACTTATCTTCTGACTTGAAGTATTTAACATTTTAAAATAAATGTATCTCCTAATAAATTCAACAGTTTTACTTTTCCCTGACGAGCGGATCAGTGTCTGGAAAGATAAGTCGTTGAACTATTTATTTCTCTTTTATAGTCTCTATGCTCTCTATTCTCTTTTCTCTCTATTCTCTTTCTCTTTCTGTCTTCCTGTCTGTCTGTCGGTCTCTCTTTCTCTCTCTCTCCCTATATATATATATATATATATATATATAGAGAGAGAGAGAGAGAGAGAAAGAGGGAGAGAGAAAGAGAAGGAGAGAATAGCGGGAGAGACGGAGAAAAGGGTAGAGAAAAGGGGAAAATTAATTTCTTTATAAATGTTTGCATGTATGTAATATTTCATCACACACACACGCACAGACGCACACACGCACAGAGAGAGAGAGAGAGAGATAGACAGACAGACAGACACACACACACAAACACACATACACACACACACACACACACACACACAGAGAAATATATATAGATGTATACAAATCCGTGAAAATACATATTCTGTTTGGACATATGTATATGCATTTGCACACACGCAATTGTGTATATTCGTTTTTGCTATTTGCCCGAATGTAATAATAGATACTTTTAGCATTTTACATTTTTATCCACCTGAGCAGATCGTGTTAAAGTCTATATTTTCTATTTAAGCTTCATTTCTCAGACGTGCGTTTTCTTTCTAATTTATAACTTAACAAAAAAAAAGCTGCGACGCTTTCATCGATTTTTGCCATAAGTATCTTCCCTCCTCCCGCCATTGAAACCCTGCAGTTATTTATGCAAATGATATGTAAATGATATGCATGAACGCACTTGGTCTATGAATAATAATCATTTCTAATTTCATTACAACTTGACTCATGTCAAAAATTGATTTTCCCACGTTCTTTTGGTCACCCAATTCTCAATTTCCCACCCGAAAAAGGCAGATTCAATTTTTTCTCTTTCTGGCGGGAGCAAGAAGTAGTACAGTTACGGCAAAGAGGCAAAAACAAATATTGAGAAAGAGAGAATTGAATAAAACAAAAAAAAATATAAAAAACAAAACAAAAAAAACAATAAACGAATGCTTACAAATGAAATGAAATAGCTAAAACAAAATACTACCGTACATTACTGTAAATAAGTATTCAATTATTTTCTTTCTGTGTCATACACATTAGAAAAAGAGAGTAAGATATATATATATATATATATATATATATATATATATATATATATATATATATATATATATATATATATATATATATATATATGTATGTAGGTATATACATATATATATACAATTATATATATATATATATACAAATATATATTTATATACAAATATATATATATATATATATATATATATATATGAAGAGAGAGACACACATACACACACACACTCATACAAACATGCAACTAAACTGACTAATAGTAATCACTGTGTCAGAAGATTTGATGATTTCCCCTATCGTTGTCTGTTTATCCACTTTGACAGAAGGATTTTACTGACCAAATAAGTTTAAAAAGAAATTGGGTTCCATTCATGTTGCCTTGTCAAACATAAGATACGTTAAAACTTCACTTTAAACACATATGTCGTGAAAAGTATTTAATTTTTTAGTTTCTACTCCGTTCATCTCATAAAGAACTATGATAAATTAATGATTACTCAGACTTGTGGTTATCTTAAATCTATAAAAGAACCATTATCTCTCTGTTGCATAAACACAAATAATATTCTTGTGAGTAGTGTTATCTCACTCGACCGCACATGATATTCAAAAGTAATCTTTCAGATAAACTGATATATTCAGATATATCTGATCGTTATGATCAGTAGAAGAAAGAAGAGAAGAAAACGAGATGGCAACAATCTTGCTATTTGAAATTTACTGCCCCTCAAATGGGATACAAGAAAATGTTGCAAAAATGGAATGCAATGTTTTTGTAGCAATCGAAGATCTTGATATTTAGGTAAAAGAATATTTTAAAGAGATACTGGTTTTCGATCCAAAGCGCTCTGAACATGACCAGAAAAATGTTTTGTAAAAAAGAAAACAAGGATTAATGATGAACTTCAACGAAGAGATAGCAAGATTTAATAGTAGAAAGGAAGAAAATCGACAAAAGGGGGAGAAAAACAAACACTGTCATTTATTATTTTAAATTAACATTTATTTCTTCCTAATTGCAGTAACTTTTCTTTGCAAATTGATACATGCAAAAATTCAAGAAAACTTTACGAACTGTACTCCTTCCTATACAATGTGGTTCATATTTATATGACTATTGAACTTTCAACTTATGAAAGTTGATTTTGGCTAATTTGGAACAATGAGTTCCAAAGTATAAGAAACGTTTTCTGCAAGTAATTGTTTTGTAAAGTAATTATTTTGTAGACTATATATAAAGACCCAAAACGAATAACGATTTCTTTATAATACTGTTGCTGGTCTTAACTAATAACAGAATTAGAGAGAAATCTTTATAACAATAGATAACCTAAGCAGTGTCTTCTGACAAAATCTCTACGAAGATTGCTGAAGAAAGCTGGAGCGTACAAGTGTGAAGTTGAAAGTTCAGCTGGTTCATACTGGATACAAGTAAAAACTTCTGAAATGTCTGATGTTTGCTAAAATTATACACAATACAGCAAAGAAACAAAAACTGAATAGAAAACGAGAAGAAAAATGAAATGTTTACATAAAAAGGGAAATTACTAAACATTTGCGAAGATCCAACCACGTGATTAATCGATAAAATATAAAGCACTACAAAACTGACCAGTGACAGTAATAGTAGAAATAAAAGTAAGTGTGATAGTTTATTCCCAACATGCAACTGAATTCTTCTATACATTAAAAACTGGTATTAAACAATCGAGGTTAGTACAATTTTAAGAATATACAGTACTTATAGAGTTATATGATAAACAGAATTTCATAAGTTATATCTTTATAAAAACTCACAATAATGTATTTGGTGATGTGAGATTTTATTGTGCAATTCTAGGATTGATCATCGTATTGTCAATAAATATAATAGTATAGCCATTGATATTTATTTTTTAATTTAAGAAATGGAATTCTGAGAATAAATTTAAACGCATCAGACTACAGCATTACTGAAGACAGAATACCGAGGCGAATACTGTCGTATTGATAAGACTTTCTGTTGTTTAATGTCCATTAAAATCAACAGTCACTGCTAGTGGGGAAAAGTCAATAAAATAATAATAAAAATTATGTCAAAGCTTGAAATTCAATTCAATCTTTGAATCAGGGTAGAAGAACAGATTTAGTCAGGGCAAAGGAAAAGATATATTAGTGGGTGTGACCTTTACAGAAGACAAGATGGAAATTAAAAGAAAGAGAAGAATTGGAAAAGATTGTAAAAAAAATACATTGTGAAACATTCTAGTGATGGTGGTCATCATCATTATTGACGCACTTGAAACAGACCAGAAGAGTCATGCAAATAAGAAGAATAAGAAATCTTGAAGACATTACTTAAACCAACTAGATTGATTAGAATGGTGTAGAATTTGGGATATTTGCTACCACTTGACCGCCAAAGTTAACTGCCAGATTGGTGCGAAACGTCGGCGAGTAAATAATAATAATAATAACTTATGCAAACGCAGGAAAAGAAAGATTACTCAAGTACGAAAACATATAATCCGAAAATATTTGTCAGGATCTCATAAATACACGCATGCACACACATGCAGATACATACGTAAAACTGCATACACTCACACATACATACATCGAAGAATATTGGGAAGCTCATCAAAGCAAAAGTACTCGCATAACAGCGGTAGATTAGAGGACATTAAATTTTCATTTGAAATCGCAGAGAGAGAAAGCGAGAGAGAGAGAGAAAGCCAGAGAGAGAGAGAGAGAAAGCCAGAGAGAGAGAGAGAGAATCTTACTGGACACAAGAATATTTGCGCTTAATCTTGCATGTCAAATCGAAACAGTCTTAAACCACTGCGTTGTTTCCTATTGAGCTGGGAGATGTCAGAGTCAACAGAATTTATGGATTGGCAGAAAGAGTGATGACATAGTTGTTTTCAAAATCAAGCCATTGTGTTATTTTCTGTAAGGCTCATCCTTTTGTTAAGTTGATTTTATTTTTTTGTAGATATGTACATAGGTATGAGGAAATATATAGGAGGAATTAAATGAAAGAATAAGTCATATTAAATTTTGGTACGTATCACTCAGGGATTAATAAATTGTTTTTGTATGTGCTGTGTTTACCACAGAAACAGAGAGAATTAATTGAGACAAAGTAAATTTGATGCATATTTTAGTGACTCTGCTAAAAATAATGAGCGAAAAGGAAGTCGAAAGATAGACTTTTATATAAATGTTTTGGGTCAAATTACGAAAAAGAACTTCGTCTGTTTTCGTTTAGAATCATAAAAGCAATGCACGTTAATTATTCATGTTTTTCAGTGTCCCAAAATGTCAACGAAAACACGTCTCCGTCTAGATAGGATAAAATAAGTGGAATAAGATAAAAGCAAATGAAACGAATACTGGTGTAAAAAAGAAAAAGAAAAGACAACGACAGAAGAAGAAAGAGAAAAAAGGAAGTAAAACTGAAAGTAAAAATACAGGTGAACAAAAATAAGAGAATTATCAAACGTGGAATGTTAAAGATAATATGGAGAAATGCAGAATATAGAAGTGAACAATTTGAAAAATATTAAAAAAAAGGAAGAAAAAACGGAGAAGATAATATATCTACAAAAGCAAAAACATGAAAAAGAAAAGAAAAAATAAAGTAATGGAAGAAAAGGGACACGTGGAAGTAGAAAAAGAAAATGATAAAGAAAAACTGAAAAAAACTCCAAAGAAATATTGAAATAAAGAGAATAAATAAGATTTTAATTTCGAATGGAGGAAATAGGGCAACAGAGAAGTGAGAGAAGAAATAAAGGCATTAGTGAAAGGAAACGAAGAAGCGACGGGAGAGAAAGAGCGAAAAGAAAAGAAAAAAAAGAGAAAGGCCGAAGAAATAAGAAGCGATATTAGTTGACAGTAAATGAAATAAAAATAAAAACCAAGAGTAACTTTTGGTGATGTGTGGGCATTGATATAAAGATGTTTGGAAATTTACAGAAAAATGTTCGTAATTTTACTATGATCTTGAATTTTAGTTCAGTGTAAATTATAGGGATGTATTGTACGCGCGCGCGCGCACACACACACACACACACACCTCTCTTTCTCTCTCTCTCTCTCTCTCTCTCTCTCTCTATATATATATATATATATATATATATATATATATAGGTTCACTTGGAGAATGGAAATTTTAATCCTTGCAGCATCTCCTACACCGGCTGTGACGTAATAGGGAAAAAGATAGTTTAGCTGTGACGATGTAGATGTGACAGTCACACCAGTTAAATGTGTAAATATATATATAATTAATTTTCAAACATGTTTGGATGAATAATATCGACAAGTTATGTCTAACAAATCTTTTATTAATTTTTTCAAATTTCCGAATTAGTTGTTTTATGTAATTGGTAAATTTGCCAAAGTTCATATTTATTCTTATTACATATTATTTTCTCCCGAGTACTTTCGAATAATGCTACATTCGTTTTCAAGAATTGTGTTTCTATTTTGAAATATTGCATTTTATGTGGCACAAGGCGAAAATATATAAATTTTTTCCTGTATATATATATATATATATATATATATATATATATATATATATATATATATACAGGAAAACAGACGAACGTAACTCCGAAGGTAATTCTTTCTATTTTATTATGTTGGCTGACGATGTCAAAGACGGATGTTGGTGTAATGGCAGTAGAAGATGACCCTTAGCAATAATAACCCAACAACTTACTTCATATATTTACAAAAACGTTTATCTTCACATATTTAGAAAAGCCGTTAATAATCCACTGAACATCATTTAGTATTAGCTATTTGAAAGAAAGTAAGTGAAGGCGATAAAGAAAAGAAGAGAAAAGCTTAACAACGTGATTAAATTACGCTATTTTATTTTGTGGAAGGGAATAAACATTCGCCTCAGCACGGATCGAATTGAATAAACGGGTGATCAACTTGTCATTAAGTCAAACGACAAACAAGCAATGGCAGAAGAAAAAACAAAGTGGAAAAGTTTAATACATATTCATGAGCGCACTCGACGCATGCGCAAATGAGAGAGGGGAAGGAATATAACAATTCGAGTATGGGCATTCACAATATCACACAATATATTACTTTCGCACAAACGTAATTATAGGCAGAAAACTACATACAGGTCTAGCAATACAAACACAGACACCAGAATATCGACTTACACGAATATAACGAACACAATATCTCTGATATTGAGCACTTTATTCCATGAATATAGAACACCTTAAAACTATATTTCTTCATATATATATATATATATATATATTCACACAAGTACACACACGTATATATAAAGACGAATTTTTGTATTTTATTATGTTTGTATTATGTTCTGTTATGGCAGTTATGTTTGAACTTTTTGCCAATAACCCATAATTTGTTTTGATTTATTACAGTTAACAATCTGGTAAAACTGCATCTGACCTGAAAGTGCACACGAAGCAGATGCGTGTCGAAAAGACGCATCCATTGATATTCATCGATATTTGCTAGGCGTTTACGGAAATCAAACAGTGTATGTGAACGCAGTTTTTTAAATAATTTCACCCCATGCAAGTTTTTGCTGAATGTGAAAAAAGATTATTAGGAAGAGAGACCAATAAAAGAACAGGAATTAAGGAGACTGAAAATGACTGTAATAACTCCATCTCTGACGTCTTCGACATTCGTCTTTTTTAATATATATATATATATGTATATATATATATATATATATATATATATATATATATATGTGTGTGTGTGTGTGTGTGTGTGTGTGTGTGTGTGTGTGATTGAAGGTCATTTGCCAGTTTGACCTTATCAAACTTATCATATTTACCATTAAAATATTAATAGTTGTGTCATTAGCATAAATACTGAGTTGATAACTGATGACATCGGGTTCTCGTTGATAGAAATTAGAAGCAAAGTAGGTCCAAGGATAGAGCCCTGGGGACACCTACGTTAATGCTATGTTATTCACTAATAGTGGTTACAGCAATGTATTTAACGATCCACATTCTGAGCGGCCCTGCACAGTTTTCAAAATATGAAAAGAAAAGCACCTTGAAATGATGTTAACTATGTTAGAAATAGGTTTTTATATTTTTTTTATGTCAACCAACACTCGTTGCCACTTTTGTAATGTCAATGAATACTCGTTGTCACTTTCGTAATGCTCGTTGTAGTAGAGACTTTGTAATCGCAGATACAACTATAGTAACGCCGTTGAACAATACTGGAGTCAGACGCCTTCGAATAACATTCGCACTAATAGTACTTGTTCGATAATACTCGCTCGAATAGTAACCACAGAATAGTGATCTGAATAGTAATCCGTATAGTGATCACTTAGACGCCACGCTAATTCGACTATATACATTTCCTTTACCATCACGTGATCTACTTATTCAAAATAGGATTGTCTATGTTTACTCTCTGGTGATCTGTGTTCAAATTCCAGTGTCGGCAGCGACACTTTGTTTCTATATATCACCTCCTCTTTGAGATGACTTCCCTTGGAGTCTATACTTCATCAGATTCGGTTCAATAGTTAGAAATTCTGTTGGCATTTTTTTCCTTTTGCCATAAACCCTTGGCTCAACAATTTCTGATGGCGTGGGTACGTTAAACGTGTCATACAGAATTTCCACTGTTACCTTTTTTTCGGGAACTTTTAAAATGAGTGAATCTACGTTTTAACTGATTATGGTGTTGCTTATGTTCCCGCCTTTGTCCCTGTACCATCTATGTCGTTTTGCCGATGCGTTTACACCATCCCAAGAATTCCTTTCCGCGCTGATACATCTTTAAAATACCCTATCTCCAGGTTTGAACTATCTACTTGTATTGTCATTTCTTGATGTTTTCGCCTTCCGTTTTGGTAATGACTTATTCAAAAGGGACTTAATCTTCCTGGCGAACATCAACTCTGGAGGCAACATTCCAGACACGGTGTTCGGGTTTGGTGTTATTCTATAAACACTCAAAAATTGCTGAATCATTACTTCATCTGACTCCTCTCCCTCTGACATTTTTAGTGCTCTTTTAAAAGTATCGACACACTGTTTCGCTTGTCCGTTTGATCTTGGATGAAAATGTAATATGTTCTATTGCTAGTGATTTACAAAAACCCTTAAATTCAGTAGATGTGAATTGTGTCCCGTTTTCTGAAACGATAGAGTCAGGAACACCGAAACTTGCAAAAATCTCGTGTAGGAAGTGGTATGTGGTATGTGGTATTGTGATACATCTAGAATTCGGAGGTGATGGGCAAGTTCTTGTGGTGATTGAGCATATTGTATTGAATGACTGGGTCGTGATTTTGGTGAACTAGGACTAATCAGTGAAAGATCAACCTTTCCCCACTTCCCCTTCAGCCTTGTGCCACAATTTTGTATTTTTTACAAAATAAATATACTATACGGATTACAATTCGAATCACTATTCGGTGGTTACTATTTGAGCGCGTATTATCGAGCAAGTACTATTAGTGCGAGTGTTATTCGAAGTCGTCTGACAACAGTATTGTTCAACGGCGTACTATAGTTGTATCTGCGATTACAAAGTCTCTACTACAACGAGCATTACGAAAGTGACAACGAGTATTCGCTGACATCACAAAAGTGGCGACGAGGATTCAATGAACTTACACGAGGATTTGTTCAATTTGCACAAGGAAAATTTCATCTGCAAAAACTATCATGATTCAAATGTTGCAGCAACATTTGTACTAACATAAACAACAACATAAACAGTAATTACAATTACAACTACAACATCAGAAGTTTTTTTAAACCAATTGAAGGAAAAACTCTAGATTCATTCGCTCCATATGTTGTTCCTTATTCAACCAGCGAATTTGATGAAGGGATAAGACTTTCCAGTTTATTATAGAAGATACGAAGGGATATTCAAAAGGCATTGTTCGCATTCCCCTGGTGAACATGAAAGATATATAAATTATATTTTGCCGAAAAAACAGGAGAGATAAATTTTGATGAGACGGTTCTAATGCTATCAGAATTTTTTGGTGATAGGAGTTCATTTTTTAATACGCAATGGCAATGCCTTAACTTAGTAAAGTCAGATGATAAAGATTTTGTCATTTATGCAGGAGTCGTGAATCGAGAATGAGAAAAATTAAAGTTAAATGAATTAACTCCTGATTTATTTAAATGCCTGATATTCGTACAGGGTTTGACTTCTGATAGGGACGCGGAGATAAAATCCAGGATACTTGCTGAATTAGAAATGGATTATAAATTAACTTTCCAGATAATGGTAGAATTTCAACATATTGTGAATTTGAAACTCGATACCGCAAGGATTGAGGAAAAAGTCAATTCGCAAGTACATAGTGTCTGAGTATCTAAGAGAAAAAAAACTACAAATGTTTTTCAAATCCTAACAGAACAGTAAAAAAAAAGACTATAACCCTCCCTCAATACCTAATACTTGTCATGGTTGTGGAGGTAAGCATATTTTAAAATGATTGTTTCTTCAAGAACAAAAATGCTATGAATTTGGGAAATTAGGACCCAAAAGTAATTGTTGCAGATACAAAAAAAAGAGAAAAAAGAAAACGTATGCGAACCTGATAAATACATTAAATAACGATAAGAAGCCTAAAAGGGAAATTAACAAGACATCTTAAAAGAGGAAATATTTTTTTGCAAATTAATGATGTAAGAATAAAATTGCAACTAGATACAAGATCTGATATCACTATCATAAATGAACAGATATGGAGAATAATGGGTAAACCCAGTTTATTGACGTCTGATAAAGTTGTGCATGGAGTCTCAGGAAAGAGATTGAACTTTTTTTCAGCTGTAATGTTTCTTTTGTGGGTAAAAACAAAAAAGCAGTAGTGTTTGTATTAAAGAATACTGCTAATTTTTTGGGAACAGACTGGATTGCATGGTTTGATCTTTGGAACCTTCCATTTAACTCTTTTTGCAACAAGATAAATATTATTATCCTCGGAACTAATACAGCAACTGAAACATTGAAAAATGAACTGAAAAATAGTTTTCCAGAAATTTTCTCAGAAGGTCAAGGGACATGGAAGAAAGCAAAAACATTTATGCCAAAAAGGAGTGTAACTTTTGCGGTCTTAGATATAATTAATAATTAATTGGACAGTCTAGAAAATTAGATGTGATATCAAAAATAGACTATTACGAATGGGCATCACCAACAGTCTACGTTAATAAAAGGAATCATAAAATCCGCGTATGTGCTGATTTTTCAAACAAATTATTGACGAAAACGTTAGGCGACCGGATCCTTCAAAGGCGAGTGCGACAAAGGGCATGCCCGCTGGAACAAAGTTACAAGCATTTTAGGGTTTGCTAACAACTATAATACATGTATACCAAATATGCAGGAATTAAGAGCAGCCTGGAATAGCCTGCTGAAGAAAGATGTGAAATGGAATTGGACAGATGAATGTCAAAGTGCTTCAAAGAGATCAAGAAAGTCTTAACATCGGATTTTGACCCTAAATTAAAGATTGTGGTTGCGTCAGATGCAAATAATTCGGATATTGAAGCAATGATACTACACAAATATGAGGACGGAATAACAAAACCAATGCTTCAAGATCATTAATTGCAGCTGAAAGAAACTACAGCCAGATAGAAAAGGAAGTACTGGACATCATATTTGCCATGAAAAAGTTTCACAAATTCATACATGGTAGAAAATTCATACTACATCGTCCATTATTGTCCCTATATGGATGAAAAAGGGTGTTCCCACACATACAGCGAATAGACTGCAGCGCTGGGGAATTATCCTATGAAATTATAAAGTGGAATTTCTACCATCCAAAAAATTAAGTCCTGCAGACGGATTGTCTAGACTAATTCCAAGATTCTGCGAACCATTTGAAGACAGTAATTATGGTGATAAGGGTCGAAAATGAAATTAATAACGTATTATACAATAGTGTAAGGGAACTGCCCATAACATTGAAGGAAATAAAAATTAAGGCGGAAAAAGAGGACATTATAATGAAAATGAAGGAGAGGGCATCCAGGAATTTCTATAATGAAATCCTTAATAAGACTTTATATTTACTGGCCAAAAATGGAGAAAGATATCGAAAATTTAGTGAACGTTGTGCTCTGGCAGCGAAGTCACCGACTATCAAAATTCAACCTTGGCCGAAAACTGATATGCCATGGTCCAGAATATATATAGACTTCGCAGGACCGTTAAACGAGTATACTATCGAATAGTAGTCGATAGTTACACTAAATGGCCAAAAAAATTAAAATGTAGAATATTGACTACCGCGGTAACGATAAAGATCAGATGCAGGTTCCTTTGAATTGTTCGTCCCCTCACAGCACAAGTCTGCTCAGGTTACAACAAGCTCGCGACAATTGACTACAACCTCTCCGTCAGGATCTTGACCAAAATCTTTAATTCTGTGTTTAACAGAGTTATGGGCTTGTAATCATCTAAATCCCGACCAACACATTTGCCCCTTTTCAATCGCATGATCACGCCCCTGGAAATCCGGTCGGGGATGCACCCCTGCCGGAACCAGTTGTTGAACACGACAGTCAACATCGGGACAAAGATGTGCGACAGCCTCAAATAGATTTCGTAGGGCAGAACCTCAAGTCCCGGAGACTTGCCCCTACCGATTTTCGTCAATGCCAACTAAACTACTCTAGTTAGCTGTTGCTGGAAGTCCCGCCTGTCCAGTCCTATTCTTATTCCAAGTAGATGGACTTGGAGATGGCTTCTCCGTTTGGGTAACAATTGGCTAGGGAGACTCGGTCATATTGATCGTCGCCTCACCACAGCGCACAAACACGAAGAAAGTTCCAAAAAATGATACAACAAAAAATTTATGCAGGACAAAAACACGGTTACAAAGGAAAACAAATATTAAACTTACGGCGACAAGGCTTCAGTAAATGCAATAAAGATGTAACTCAATGCACTCAACAATACTCAATCATAATCCGTATAGTGAGATATTCACTAACCGCCCCAAGCGGTCGGATGTGGACCAAGGCTGAGTTTAATGTGGGGTATCATTGCCCGTAAAAATAGGGAGTCGGGTAGCTGTGTCCCGAGACGAGACTCTGCCTTTCGACAAAGCCTCGTCTGGGGATCCTCTCTGCACGGAGGCAAAGAGTTCGACCAGCACACTTCCGAAGTAATCCGGATAATGGTATATTCACTAACCGCCCCACGCTGTGGCACAAGGCCAAGTTTATTGTGGGGTATCCGTGGGCTCGGGCAAAAATTCCCCGTAGACCCCGTAAAAACGGGGTCGGGTAGTTGTCTACCACCCCAGACGAGACTCTGCCCTCCGACACAGCCTCATGTGGATTCCTCTCTGCCCAGAGGCAGAGTGTTTGACTAGCACACTTCCGAAGTAATTCGGATAGTGGGATATTCACCTACTGTCCCACGCAGCCGGATGCGGCACAGAGACAAGTTTATTGTGGGGTATCCGAGCCTGCAGGCCAGGTAAAAATTCCAAAATTCAAAATAAGTTCTTGAAGTTAGTTTAAGCACTGACCTCATCATAATCGGCTACTTTTAGCTCCATAATAGGGACATTATTAAGAGGACCCCGTTTATTAATTTCGGACTTTTCGATCTTGATGATTTTCCGATCATCTTTTATTAAGACCCCCGCCTCCATAATGAGGGGAAAAATCCCAAACCCCCAATCATAATGACATTTCCTTTTTTTAGGTACCAAAGAGGATTTATTTTAAACAAACCATTACTGCTCGTATTTTCTGTCTCTATTCGTGCGTGTGTAGCTTTTGGTGAGTAGCTGAAACCATTCGTAGGAGACGACCGCACGAGCACGCACCCAATTTTAGTATCGATTATTTCCTAAATATATGAATGTACTAAGAGCAGAGAAAGACAAGCCATCTGTCTACTTTATCTATGCATCGAAACAGTTAAAGCAGAGACATTTTGTTTGTCTGTAGAAAGAACACAGCATTACATTGTTGAAGCACGCATTTTTAGTTGTTATTTTTCTTACGGAAGGACCAATTTAGTAGACGTACAATGCCACTTCGTTTAAAGGTTCTAACCACATGTGGACTTTACTGAAAAAATCATGGAAACTTCAAATGCTGATCAGTCTTGGAATTGTGTATGTGCAACTTTCTGAAAAGTGAATAGTCAACTAGATTTGTTTGTTCTGATATAATGATACCGAAGTTTACTGTGGTAAGACTTTTTTGTTATTGATTATGAGACATCCAATATTACTGCGTTTATCTTTAATGACTTTTAACATTTGCAAAAAGAATTTCAATATACTTTATTTGTTAGTTTGTCTGTTAAGAAATTCGCCTGCTGAAGGTATAGAATCTCATGTCAGATATGAATATTAAAATCAAATCAGATAAAAAGTAATAATGAACGTTTCATCCCCACCAAGTAGACCCTAAATTTATTTATGCCTCGATGAGCGGTTATACTCAATGAGGCTCCTAGCTTTGAACATTTATTAGGACTAAAGGTCATTCTTGGTCTCGAGTAAAATTCGTATATTAGTACCATCACTAAAGATGTTACAAAAACGGCCAGTACTTGAGTCATGCTCTATCTTTACAAGGGTCATATCAAAATGCTATGCTCTATCCCATAGAAGATCCAGATGAAACCAAAACGGAGTATTGTTGTCATAGGTTGTCTAGAGATACCCAATCCTTACTGTCCAGCCTTGACAGAGTTCAGAAGCGGCCGTGTGTGCGATTAAGTATTTTCCACTCTGCAATCCGCCTTTGCCACAGGAAAAACTTTAATAACCGTTCGCTATTCTATTCTACAATTTGATGACAAATGTTCAGATGAACTTAGTTCCACTAGTTCAGATCTTCACAGATAGGATCCGGCATGCCATGAAATCGACTCACGTGTATTCCATTAGTAAGGCGGAAGTTTATTTTCCAGAACTGTTACTTTGTCGAACAGATTCCCAAGAGGATGCTTCCCCATTATTACATTTTTAATTTTTCAAGTCTAGGGTTAACCTTTATATATTCATAATATACGCTTCTTACTTCCTTCTTTTATGCAAATACAACAACTTCATTCAGTAAACCTCTACCTTGAGTGGATCATGGGCCTTGTATTGGGTAAACAATAATATAAAAAATGAACTCCTTATTTCAACCGACCAGATTCTCCATAAGCTCTTGGCCTTGTAGTCTTTGGCTTTGGCTTTGATTCACACGATTTAGTAATTCTGAGTTTATACATTCATGGCAACAATCCGCCGGGGGAAATGGAACCCTAACGCCGAGGGATCGACCCCCCCCTTTGCTGCATGGTCGCGCGCGCGGGACGTATTGGTGATATAATTGATAGCAAATAGCGAATTCCAGTCAAGTTCATTACATTCACTAACGGGGAAAGGTATGAATCCATTTTCTCCCTCCTATGGGTCAAATAGCAGGGCAGATTGTGCTTTCTAGCCCTGGCTGGCAATCGGTCTAGGAGAAGTATAAGCCCTACCAGTATTTTGTATTAGTAGGCATAATCGTAGCAACATAGAATACGCAGATGACACCGAGTTGATGGCAAACACAAAAGAAAAGTAGACAGAAAGGACTAATCATCTATTTAAAAAAGACAAAAACATGATGCATGGTCATTAGTAAGTGTAAGATGCGAGTTGTGAATTGGAGCCGTTAGAATCAGGCATGGACAGACATTTAAATATCAGACGACGGAAAATGTGGCGTGAAAACTTAAACAGCATTGGAATAGTAAAAGATTCCTCATAAAAGGCAAAGAAAGTATTAAGAAACAGAAACAGTTCACTAGAAACAATGAAAAGAGCGCTGAACTGTTATAAAATTTTAATAATCTTATATAGTAGTGAATGCTGTAGAATTTCATCGCAGATAAAAAGGAAACCTGAGGCAACAGACATGTGGCTTTACAGAAGAATGTTGAAAATACTATGGACGAAACCTGTGAGTAACGAGCGAGTTTTAAAGAAATTGGGTACAAAAATGAGACTTGTACTTCGAATGAGAAAGAGACAGTTGAAATTAATGGGATACATAATGAGGAAAGGGGATCAGAAAATTTAACATTCACATGACATATTGAAGGCAAGTGGAAAGAGCGAGTAACCTACCTAATGAGTTTGTAGATGGTAGAATATGGCGTAGAAGAGATGATAAGGAGAATAATTACATAGAGCTACAAACGATGGAAAGTTGTGGAGAGCCATTATCGCTCACGTACTGATGGAGCACAACACATAAGAAGGTGCTATAAGTTTTATACCTGTCATTTCTCTTCTGAGTTTGACTTATAGATCCGATTATTATTTACGATGTGTAGCGTAGTTTTAGCATACAGCCAAAAGAGTGGAGCATCCAGTAAAGATCTGTTTCTCCGAATGATCTACAAGTCGAGCTTACTGAACATGGCACCACGTTTATGATCCGACTGTTCTTAATCGAACAGGTCATCAAGTCAGCGTAAAAGAAATATTTGGAAATGAAAAAAGATGAGAAACAGAGAAAAAACAAGAAGACGAAGTTAATCGATAAAAATGGAATAAAATTGCTAAATAAAAATAACTGAAATAACAAAAAATAAAAACACTGGAAAAAATTATAATTGGTTAAACAAAAAATCTTGTAAAAGTAAATTTCTAACGAACAAGAAAAAATGTCGAATTTTTAATGTAATTTTTTAAAATAATAATTTTCTGCTGTTGGTTGAAGTATTCCAGTCACTTGACTCAAAGAGTTGTGAGTTCAATACCTGGCCACAGCAGAGGTGAACAAAAACTTGGAGAGTTTAGTTAATAAAGGGAAATAACTGAAACTGAGATATCCAGAAAAGACATGGCACATGGAACTAGAACGATCTACTCGAGTGGGCGAAATAAAGGGTTCAGTTTGAAATTACAATCACCCGAAGAAGGCCGGAGTGTACAACGGCCGAAACGTCATAAAAATGGCAACAAAGAAAAGAGTAGGAACAATTTAAATAGCGTAAATAATTACAATACCTAATCTCAAAAATTTAGATAGCCAAATTTCTAACGAACAAGAAAAAATGTTGAATTATTTTATGTATTTTTAGATGATGATGATGATAATAATAATAATAATAATAATAATAATAATAATAATAATAATAATAATAATTTTTCACTGTTTTCAGCTGCATTAGTTGTTATAGGACGACGAGTAGAAAGGATATAATTGCAATAAAATAAAAGAATTAGGAAAACTTGCATTTGTGTGAAGGTTTGTAACAGATAGGAGTCTGGGTGGGACAAGGCATGCAATCTGTCTGCAAGTATCTCTCTGCGTGTCTATGTCTATCGGTCTTGTAACAATTGCCAAACAGTCTCTCGGTTCTTCAAACCGGACGCGGTTCCTGTTTGCACCGGCCGTTTGGCGGAAAAGGGAAGCGAGTTCTACCAACATGGCAACCAAGCGACACCGAAAGAGCAAAGCACTTCAGAATAAATTGGACGTCGACAGACACCGGAAACAGGAGAGGACGGTGGCAAGGAGATGAAGAGATGAACATAGGGAAAGTCGTGAGTATTGGCAGGAGCGAATAGCAAAAAGAGTGAAGAAGAAACTGTGGGCGGGGGGAGAAAGGGGAAATGTAGGGCTTAATGGAGAGGCGGTCAACAGTAATGAGATGAGAAAAAGTAGGGTGTTTGGGTATTTTCTATTTGGATATTATACGTTTTACAAGAACTGTGTGTAAACGTGGTGCATAGAAGATTGTGTAGCTTCATTTTCAGCGGATAGGCGTTGCAAAGCAAATTGAAGAAATTGGTTCACGTCGAAAAATCATAAATATCTCTGTGTTAACCCAGTTGGCTATGTTTGTAACGTTTTTGAAGGTTCTCGTTGAATGCTGATATGTACTGTATTGTTTTTCGAGTGAAAATACTCGGATTTTGAAGTAGGAGAAAGCCGACAGAGATGCCGAAATCTACAGACATAAAGAAGGAAAAAGAAAGGCAGAAAGATAAAAGAATAACAGAAAAAGGCAATAGCAAAAACAACTGAGCGGCAGAATTTCAGGGTCGTAATAATGATTCTAAAAGAAAAGGTTTTAAGAAAGCTATTTTTGGACTTTGCACGCAATTCCATGTTTTCGAGCGTGCCATTTCCATAATACAATGCCATTTACGATCAGCATTTTAACTAAGATGAAATAGTTATAAATATTTCATGATGACATTTGAAGACTTTGCACTTATTTTGGATTTTATTTTCTTCGGTTATAGCCACGATGCTAATGTTGACAGGAAATAAGCTACTGGCCGTAGAATTTGATGCATACATGAGATGTCTGAAATGGCCCAAATCCCCCTTTTGTAGAAAGGTTTTTCAATATTTACAAAGTATTTTATTTACACGCAGAAAAGGATATGTAAATACAAACGCGTCCAAAGGCAAACTCTTGTAATGATGCGTTTTCATATGATTGTAGAATGGCTATTATACAATGTCTAGACTCTTCTATTCATTGTTTTCATCCCCTTTAATCGTCTATTTAGGGATAATCTAGTTTCTCAAACATCAATGAAAGGGTTTTAAAATGACATTTTTCAATACGGCTGATAAGCATGACAGTCTGCTCGATATCAATACTATCACATTGTTTCACATGAAAGAATTCCCGCCTGACTTAGTGATTCACTGGTGAACACGATTATTCCTCAGCAAATACCAAGTCCGAACAAAATTAGAAATAGAAAGAATAAGGTTAAAATGTTGTCGTTACCTGTAGTTATGATGGTTTTTACAAGTATGTGGTGATAGGTAAAGGGAAAATGAATTTTTCAATGAATTTTATGTATGAATTTTTTATATATTTTTTCATATATATATATATATATATATATATATATATATATATATATATATATATATAGTGGCCGTATCCTTTTAAGGAAACATTCAACATTCATTGACCCGACAGTCAGTACTGTTTTCGGTTGAAATTCATAAAATCTATCTCTTAAAAAATTTTTTCAAGAAAGTTGTTTCTCAAGTTTAGTAACTGTTATCTCTCTCTCTCTTTTACCGATGGCGTTTTCCTTTCTAACCTCTTCTTTGAAGAAGAGTCGAACGGCGGTATCTTGATTATGTCATTATTCTTTATTTTAATCGTTGCTGCTGTTGAAAATCTTCAAGTGAGGTGGTTTCTGTTGTTTGGTTCAGTTCTTTGTCTCTGATTCTGTAGCGCCAGTCCACGAGGTCCAAAAAAGGATAGTCCTAGCTGAAGTCATTATTAACCATCCCTCGCTCGAAGCCATTTTTAACCATCGATTTAAGAAAGCGGTTGTATACATCTGATAATTTAGATCTTTCTGAACAATTTTGGCTTTAAGCATAGCACCCATGTAGTTTTATTCACAAATGAGTTTAGACAGTTTACATTTATGGCCTTAGTTGTTTTTGACAACTAATTAAGCGATTTATCCCATTTAATACTTTTGAATAAACCATTATAATTCACGACCTCTTTTATAATCTCTTCGTATTAAAATTTTGCTTCAATTGAGTCGCTGGTCTGACTGAAATGGAAACATCTTATTATCTGTCGTCTGTTCTCTTATTCACTTATATATCCCTAAATCCTTTGACAAATATCGAAATCTATTTTATCTATTCGATCATTGGATTCATGGATGCATTAATGCAAAATATATGGCCAAGACAAATGTTTTGAGTGCGATGAACTGGTCTTAACTGAATTCAGATATTTTGTTTAATGACCGAAAATGGCCGCCTATTTTGGATGGAGCATAATTTCTTTGCGACAAGAATTGTTCACATTGAAATCTGTTCAATATGATAAAGGCCGTAGGGTCATTATTGTATCATGATCAAATAAAAGACATTGTTAACATTTAAGAAACATAAGATCCAATATGAAATAATGCCCCAAAGATGTAAATATCAACGGTTAAGTTTTAAATGCCTGACTTGGAAGGCAACATTTTCGCCCTGAAAAAATAAAATAAATTAAAAACCAGCACAATGAATGCGTTAAAGGATCTAAATAAATACTATGAGAAATTCTAAAACAGCGGAAAGTATGTCACAACTGTTTAAAATGACTTATTTTTTAAAATAAATATGAATATATGAGTAAAGATCTTAGACAACGAATTACACTTGATTGAATAAGATTGAAAATAGACGTAGAAAATGAAAAAAGAAATATCAATGTTTTTAAAAATATTAAATTTAGCTACTGTATCAGGCCAATAGCAGATTGCTTTCTTTTTAATAGAAATGTGTTGTTGTTGTTATTATGTACGTTTAAAATTATTATTCAGGTGATTGTAAAAATCACATAAAATATTTGTATTTTTTTAATTTATCGTTTGATTCCTTTTTGTTGAGAAAAATAAACCGAAGCCATAAAATGGTTAAATGATGTAAGCTTCAAAAAGCTTATGTCAGATAAATAAATAAATGTTTTATATACTTAGCGAAAACGTCAACGATGGTTTAATAAAGGGTGTTCCAATAACTTGGAACGATATTAATGTGATTTAAGTTTAAGCGTCTAATGATTTTTTCATTTTCTTTCAAATTTGGCGGACATTTGGGCGATATTAATCTCCACACATAATTGCCATGACTTAACATGATCCAATAGAGAAATATATAAATTTATTATATATAACCCGCGTCTTAATGAAACGCTCTTTATATAGGGAAAATAAATTGAAAGACAAATTTTAAAGCGCTAGAGTGGCGTTAACTAAAATTCACGATATAAAAAAACACTCAGCAATATTGTCGAAAAAGAGAAGAAATGTCAGTTATGTAATAAAATGAATCTTTTTTTTATATAATTTCAAAGTAAGCCGGAAAAATCAAGCTGAAAATTAAGTTTTTCAGAACTTACCCAATTATCTTTTGATTCCGCAAATTCAATTAAAAGTTTTTGTAGTTTTTCACCAATACCCGCTTCCGCTCGAAATTCTGTAACTATTTTCTTAGTTTTCTCATATTGTTCATCATTCACAATCGGTCGTACAAGGTTGAGGTACTTGTCCAAGGTTGAGTTCAGTTCCGGTACTGGCATTTTTGGCAATGGTTTCTACAAAAGACAAACAGAATATGACACAGGAAAATAGATAACAAACATTAATATAATAATGTGTTTCATGAACTTATCATACAACTGCTTATTAGCGTTTTAAAAAATAATACAATAGAAAATTAGTTTGTTTTTAGTTATGCAATAGAAAGTGAGGAATAGAAAAACTGTAAAAGGAAAGGTGAATTCAGCAAACAAAGGGAAAATAAGAAGAAAACTATAACTTCATTTAGAAACCGATTTTCATTTAAGAAACAGAAGATCATGAAGATGCCAAGTAATATCAGATCGACATGTATTTGAAGAAGATCGGAGAGAACAACGTTAAAACGCTGCGATAATAACAACAAAGATTAGGACATTAGTCCAACTGTAAATAATATTAACTCTTCATTCCAGAAATTCAAACAGAACGTCTCCAGTATCGCAGTTTCATTTATACTTACGATAAAATTCAAATTTGAGAAACTTACGTTATCAATTTGTAAAACATTTCATATACATAAAGTAAACAATCATTTGGAAATTCAGAGAGTAAATTGTGAATTGGGATAATCAAACAAACAGGACAGTCTGTTTTAATCACTCTTTAGTTTAATTTTTGTATTGAAAAAACAAAAAGCAAAAAAAGAACAGTACAATCCAATCAATAATGAGTTTTTGTCGCATCATGAAATCGCGCGTACACAGAAGACGAATATAAATAAGAAGTCATTGCAAAATAGCAGACGTCGCCCAACCGTCGAATCAGTAAAAAGGATTCTGTAGGTGACGAAATTTAGAATAAAAAATCGTCTCAACAAAAATGTGTAGTCAAAATCCTTCAATAAAAAACAAACACTAAGGAAAAAAAACAAGGAAGAAAAATGAATTTAGCAATGAAACAAAATATCTCGCAGAGAATTCTACTTATTGTATATAAGTATATAATTTTCATAGATAATTGCCATGACTTAAATAACACGGTGTATACATTATTGATAATTATTTAACATCCTGTTTAACATAGAGGATTTTATTAAGCTAATCAGAGACAGCGTATGTACGATTAAGATACACAGCAACTTAAAAATATTATCCAATTCTCTATTTATTATGTAATAAAACAATCATTCATATCTCAAAAGAGCCGGTTTTGTGTTTATATCGCCTTACAAATATAAAGCAGTGAGTTTAATAAATATTAAAGAGATATTTTGCTATAAATAATCACATAAAAAATGTGCCATGAAACGAAGATTTAAATTCTTTTAATTTTTCTTCATCATGGAAATAAATAAAACAAAGACTTTTGCCTATTTGCCTTTTTTCTATTGTCGAACTAACACAACAAAGACATTTTGATTCAACATAGGATGATAATGCATGAAACATCTGGATAAAACCATGCATCTCTAAAAGCAGAAAACATCCGTCAAGACACGCTCTTTACATCTATATATTTATGTAAATAAAATAAAATGATCACTTATCTATCCCTACTTGAGTTTCGAGGTGATTGCATCCATTCGTCATGGGTTTGATAGTAAAATTTTACATTTAAGAATATATATATATATTTTAAATATTTTACGACGAACTATGTGGATGTAATTCTCTACGAACTCTATGTGGATGTAATTCTCTACGAACTCTATGTGGATGTAATTCTCTACGAACCCTATGTGGATGTAATTCTCAAGAATCAAAGGAGGGACAGAAGTGAACATTTAATTTAATTACTATTTATAGAACGGATATGGAATGTCCGTTAAGCTGAGTGGAAATTTATAAAGGAACTTACCGAAATTATGAGTAATGCTCCGAATACTTTCGACCATCATTGTTTAATAAAGGCTGCGGTTTCAACACCAGGAAAAACACAAAAATTGGTACAACAGAAATTCCATACCCGTTATATTTAATAAAACATGTTTAAATGAAAATAAATTGCTGCCTAAATGTTTTTATATGGGCACGGGGCCGAGTGGTTAGAATATTCGCTTTCTAATCATGAGACCCGGGTTCGAATCTCACCAAGGTCGATTTGTCAGGAAGGAGATTTCATGATGTTATTGGACTGGATCGAGGTCGATCCCAGCGTCCAGCACATTTGAAAAGTGCCTGAAAAATATACCACGGGTAAGTAAAATTGGGTAGACGAAACTCATTGGTGCCGTCGATAGCTATGCTAACACGAAGCTACAAGTCATTGTGGCCGAGGGCTTGAGCGTTCTGGCCGTGTTCAAATTGTTAATCACGCTAGATAACACGTTCTCTCCCAGAAACTGTAACACAGGTCTGCGCAGAATATCTGCAGTATAAACCACAGTTGGGCTCTGTGGTGTGTTGAGCAAACACAAATGTGCCTGAGTGAGCGTCTGCAATAGGGATTGGATACGGGTATATAACAGAATCTTCAACAAGTATAGGGACTCAAAAACTTGACTAATCGCCAGGTCGCAGTGAGGGAAACCAAGTATAATGTCACTAATAATAACTTGTGCAATTGTAGGAATACCAATAATTGCTCATTACAGAATAAATGTTTAACTAGTTCTCTAGTGTATCTTAGTACAATTTCTACACGAGAAAACCCCAATATTAAAAAAATTACATTGGAAGTACGATGACCACATTCAAAGAGCCTTGGCATGGATATGTGCAATCTTTCAATAACAGTAATCATAAATACAAGACTTCATTGTCCAAGTATTTTTAGAGTTGAAAGGAGAAAATCAAGACACCTGTTAAATGGAAATTAATTAAGAGAGCGCGAGCATGTAATTCTCTATATTCCCCTTGTTATTTATGTCTTACTGAGAAATTTGAAATCATTAGATTTAAAGACAAAATCCGTCTCTAAAATCAAAGGAATGAACTCACTGTTAACTGTAAGCATAAATCAAAATTTAACCTACTATAGGGGTAGTAATATTTTTGACGATAATGCAAAGTTATTGTAAGTTAAATATGCTATCACTTATGTTATCGGCTAATCCTCCTATTTTTGTACATACATGTACGTAAAATTTTATAATGTTGTTTGTGTGTGTAAATGTTAGTGTATTTTTTATGTAATATGTGTGTATCTGTATATATTTATATATATGGATATATGTGTGTGTATTTGCAGGTATGTATATATGTATATATTTGTACTTGCATTTATATGTTTATGTATATATATGTGTGTGCGTCTTTATGAATGTTATATATGTGCTTGTTTATATATTATGCACGTGTATATTTATGTATATATATATGTATATATATATATATATATATATATATATATATATATATATATATATGAATATTTCTACGTGTATATTTATATATATGTGTATATTTAAGCGTTTTTAAATTGATAATCTATGCTAACTATAATCTACTTTTGTTTGATAGTGATGTTGTGTTTCGTTACACTTTAATTTTAATCTTGAATGGCCTTTGAAACATTTATACACATTTTGATAATATTGTTAGTATTTTTTTTTAGTTAGTTTGCATGTTTCTACTTATGGGTGTATATATTTAGATATTTGTATTTGCGCATGTATGTCGGTCTGTTGGTTTATTTTTGTATGTTTCTTTATATTTAGCTGTGTAGGTTGATATGTTTGTATTTATTTCTATGTGTGTGTGTGTGTATATGTGTATGTATATCTATGTGTATGTATATATATATGTGTGTGTGTGTATGTGCATATATGTATATATGTATGTGTATGTATGTATATTTATGTATGTATGTGTTGTAGATTCCGAGATGAATCCGATATCAATGAATAACAAACGCCAGGAATGCATAAGGAAAATAAATGTATTAACGTAATAATACAAACTGGTAATACGAGTTAGTAGATCCATGAATGCGGGTTAGTAGCAATAATATATATACAGTCTTGGTATTGAAATATCGCGGTATGACTCCTTACTGAGTCTAGGTGCTGTGACGGTGACTCTTGTGCTACCCTCCTCTAATACTACTCTCATACTACTCTCATACAGACTCCGGGAATTCACTGGTAGTAGTATATGTATACCTCGGGCGAGTCCATCTGTATGAAAAGGGGAGACCCCTTAACAGTATGTATCTGTAGGGATGCATGTGTATGCACATATATGTGCATTTATTTATATATATATGTTTATATTTTAGTATCAGTGTATATTTTCATGTGTACTCATGCGTATATGAGTATATCTGAGGTATTCTTATATATTTGTGTGTCAATATGTTTTCTTTTCTATATATAAGCTGGCTTTATTGTCCATGTTGCATCTTGACTGGATATTTGAATTTGGTGGCTGTTTTTGTTTTGTATGCTTGTATATATTTTATCTGCCCATTTGTATGTTTGTCTTTTTTCTTGGCTTTATTCATTGCCGAATATTTGTTTTCCTATTCCACCACTCTTACCTTTTTTATCTAAAGTATTAAAACAATTTTAAATTATTATAATTTATTCATGTATAATTTATTAATTTATAATTAAATTGTTTAAATTATTATTTAAATTAAAAATATTACTTACATGGGCAAGGATATATATCTTTGCCTATGTAAGTAACATTCGCTTATTAATACTTTCAGACTTGAATCTTTGTGGCTTTGTCTATGTATATGTCTGTCTTTATTAATGTATGTGTGTATGATTGCCTATATATGCCTTTCATTGTATGTATATTTGTCTGATATTCTATTTCCTTTTTTGGATCGTGGACATCTATTTCCTGTTTCATCAGTGGTTTTGCGTGTTTATATATCTAAATATGTCTGTGTTTGCATATTATGATTGTGTATGAATTGTCATTTGTTAAATTTCTTCCCTTGCTCATATCATCACTTCAAATGTATCTAAGTTGTAACAATATTTGTATCTCCTTATATTACTTAGCCTTTGCTCAAACTGAGATTTTGGCTTTTCGAGTAAAACAAAATAAATAATAAAATATATATTGAAACAAAATGGCTATTTTTGCAGTGATGTTATAACATGTTTATGTTATAATTTTTAAATAAATTATATATATGTATATATTTTTTAATTGGACATAGTCCGACAATTTATTTAAAGACATTTATAATATGTTTAACGTTCTTTTTATATATACAAGTATTTAAGCAAATGCTCTGTTTTATAATAAACAGTATTAAATATAATATAAATTATTTAATACTGTTTATTATAAAACAGAGCATTTGCTTAAATACTTGTATCTATAAAAATAACGTTAAACATATTATAAATGTCTTTAAATATATGTATATATGTATGTATGTATATATATATATGTATATATATATATATATATATATATATGTATGTGTGTGTGTGTGTGTGTGTGTAATTTATATATATATTATTTATATTATATGTGCGGTACTTATTGGAAAGCACTCAATATCAGTGATAGAGCTATGTTTAGTTGAAATGATATGAATTTGTAGCCCTGGGTTTCACGATCGTCAGAGAAATTTGACGAAACCCACAGTCACAAACTCACATCAATCCAACTGTATATATATATATATATATATATATATATATATATATATATATATATATATATATATATATAAGTGTGTTTGTGTGTGTGTGTCAGTGTGTGTGATTTATATATATATTATTTATATATTATATATGTGCGGTACTTATTGGAAAGCGCTCAATATCAGTGATAGAATTAACATACTTCAGATAAATTTGTCTGAGGATCGCAAAAGCGTGAAAACCAGCGTTACAAACTCACATACACACAATTAAGTATATATATATATATACATATATATATATATATATATATATATATATATATATATATATATATATATATATATATATATATACTTAGAAATAAATACTGCATGATAACAGAAATTTGCATGTCTTAAGCGATCATCACACCATTTAAAACCTATCTATTTTCCGATAATAAACACTCTCCCCCATAAATAAGGCAAATTTTATATATTGTTTAAATTTTGCCTTATATATATATATATATATATATATATATATATATATATATATATATATATATATATATATATATATATATATATATGAAGAAATATAGTTTTAAGGTGTGCTATATTCATGGAATAAAGTGCTCAATATCAGAGATAGAGCGTATGTAAATATAAAAGTCAACATTGAAGTCAACACTCAGAGGTGACAGGCTGTTTCATGCTAGACGCAATCATCAGGCCGACTCATATATATATATATATATATATATATATATATATATATGTGTGTGTGTGTGTGTGTGTGTGTGTGTGTGTGTGTGTGTTTGTGGTTTTATTTAGTTTTACTCGTTTTGTTATTTATTGATAGGGGAAACGCTATAATAAACCCGCATTTAATAAAGCAGAAATAGAAAGCAATGTTCTTATGCATGTGTATAATCTAAAAAAGAGTGTTCCCGTGAGCAGATGTATGCGTGTGTATGTGAAATATTTGTGGAAACGAACAGTGATCCAATGAGCTACAAGCGAATTTGGATAGGAGTTCTTTTACCAGTGAATCTCCTTTTTCTCCTTGATAACTCTTTTGCATCACGTGACCTGTCACTAGAAAACGGCACGCACATTTATCAGTGAACAATGGCAGTTTTCCGGATTTTCCCCATAATTTTATTTGTCTGACTTATTTGTGCGTAGAGGTGAGTGTGTTCGCCTCTAGATGTGTGTGCAATTGCCGAATAGAGCAAAACAATGTCTGCGTTTTTGTTAGAGCAGTTATGTTGCTTTGATTTTGCTATGCATTGATAAAGCAGACATCCTCCAGTGTGATCTTTGACCATATGAGCAAACACTCCACTGCTGCGGCTAGAACATTAGACTTGCTTGTACCGAGCTGTTCTTTCTATTACTAAATTCTACCAGCAAGTGTGAATGCATGCCAATGTTTAATTATGACATTTCGCTGTTGCTAATTTTACAGCCACTAAATGAAAAAAGACTTATGGGGAATATTCAAGAAATATCCGCTTCTTTCTTATTTAAAAAAAAAAGACGTCATAAGATTGAACTTCATTTGATGAGCAGCGAAATGGCTGTATAGTAGATCAATCATGTAATCTGCAATTAATGTTAAAAATACATTCAATCAATGTGTTCATCTTTTATTCATAAAGTTCTTGTTTTTGAAGGCGGTGTACTCAAAACTTCTCAAGCCGACAAACTTCTTAAACTATCGAAGAAAACTGTAGAAGGATCGGCTCGAGAAATATTTCAGCGCCTACTCTTATTACTTTAGTCTCTACTCGGAAAAAAATGACAACAACTGTCAGTGGCTGCAGTCAGATAACAGAGACGATAACAGAAAGTAATGCGCAGAATACATTGTGAATTTGGTAAGTATAATGACGTCTAGTGTGCAGAGTGAGGAGGCACGGTGGAGTAATGGATAACGGCTTGGATTGAGGAATCGGAGAGCCGAGTTCGAATTCCAGTCGATTCCATTACATTAACTTATGTGCTAATACCCTTGGGATAGGTGTGAATCCTCTTCTTCTCCCTCCAACTATGGGTAAATAGCAGGACAGACTGGGTGGGTTCTATAGCCTTGGATGGCAACTGTTCTGAATTCAAAACCTGCGGAGGGTCGTTTCGGGACCTTGTAGCACTCAGTGCACCAGGTCCCTGTATTCGTCCCTCCAAAAGTGTGGATGGCCCTGCACAAGGCCTTCACCACTATAATCAAGTCCTGTCGGGCTTTCGGTTTCTGGGAGCTGATCTGTCTGACCCTCATACGAGTTCGACGGGAGAAGCATAAGTGTGCAGAGTAGTACAAGCATTCACCACTGCCAGTAGCCGACAATGGGCAAGTGAAACTCATATAGGATACGACCATTTTGATTGACAAGCGCTTGGAATAAAGTCGTCCTGATAACACATTTGTGCATAAGAGCAGAGCCACGAATGGATCCTGATAGGCATTTCGGAATAAGAGCATCATGAAGGTGCAGTAGGAGAAAATACAGAGGTGCAGAAACCTGACAGAGGAAATGTACTATCAGCACCTCAGATTGCCTCTTTTATGGCTGGAACACTCGGGACTGCCTCCGAGAATCTCTGCCCTGCAAGACGCCTTGAAATTAGAAGGGCGCAGGTGGCAGTGCTATTTGGAACAGCTCGTACTAAGGAAAAAGTTGTATATCTAAGCTTCGGTTGGGTCTTGTAATATAGCCATCATCGCTCAACTGACAAATTTAAGTCGGAGAGGATCTCAAACAACAATAATGACGGCGATAACGACAAATAACAACAACAAATTTTCAAAATGAATTCATCAGAATGTGTCAACCAGATTTCACAAGAGCTAGAATCACATTTCTATGTATGCTTTATGTATTAGTAGACCTCAGATTTAAAAAGAATTGTGTATTCAGATGTCTGTAAGCAATCGTTTATTTTATGTTTTTGAGAGATCAATTTACACACACACACACACACACACACACACACACATATATATATATATGTGTGTGTGTGTGTGTGTGTGTGTATATATATAAAGTATGTGTGTTAATATTTGGAAAAAGAGATACACCAACTCCACTCTTATCGACACATATGTGTAGAGCTGTTTGTCACTCAAACAGAATGTTTCGATTTTCACATTATTTAACTGAAATCCGATCATTTCAGCAGGGGATCGACAAAATGATTGAAGTAGCGGAAACTAAATACCGATTTCTTGTTAAGGCCCAATAAATATTTTATTACTCTCTTTCAATTACAAGGAATTTCTCAGATCGAATACTCAAGTGTCCTCACTTCAAACTTAATCAGCCAATTAAAAATACAAGACGTTTGAAAGTTTGCCAGTCGATTTTGATCAAGCCAAATATGAGTAAAACGAAAACAATTATAAAGAAAATAAAAAGAAAGTTTCTTACTTGTCATCGTTTTTAGAGAACATTTGATAAATTTTGGTATACTGTGTATTGGGCTAATTTTTAAGAAGCAGACGATGAAGGCGGTTAATGAAAATCGGTTAATGTTTCTCAGAGTGTTGGCAGAAGCGTAATGCTTCCGATTTCGATCCTGACAAATGCGCAGATGATGCCCATTGAAAAGTGAAGATTAAAAGTCGAACCAGAGAGAAATTACGGATTTAAGAGAGCCTACTCCCCCCCCCACCGCCGCCAAAATTCAGATAATTATAAACAACTTCACTTTTAACACAATTTTTTAATTTTCTTTGTTTTTGTATATTTATATGAGCTCATTTAAGCAAAACGAATTTGAAGACCGGTTTAAAAATAAAAGAACCTGCTATATGTTCATTTGAACTTAATTTTGTAAGTAAATTCAATCAAATTTCATATAACATGAAAAACGTATCCGAAACTTGCGGAGGATTCCTAATAAGATAAACAAAACTGAGTGAGACTTAAATTTTAAATCAAATATTCCCAATTAAAAATTACTATTGGAACACGCTTGTATGTATGTATGTATGTATGTATGTATGTATGTATGTATGTATGTATGTATGTATGTGTGTATTATTGCGAGTGCGTGTGCATTCTTGCGCGTGCGTAATCCCTTTCACTGACATTTGTTAAGTTCTTTGGCTGTTGGCAAAATTTCAGTTTCCGGTTGTTTCAGTAACCAGGTTACCGGAAGCGGAAGCAATCCAATGAGATGAAAAAATACGCATGAATGACGAAATGGCTGCAATTGGAGTAAAAGAACGAATGAGGACAGTGTCTCGGAGTGTAGATACCCGAGAGTGTGTCTCGATGTGTATGGATGTCTGTTTCGTAATGTACATGTGTCAAAATGAGCCAGTCCTTGATTGTTGTCCTGCCATGAAAGACTTTCAATAAACGTCTCTTAATATTCATATATATATATATATATATATATATATATATATATATATATATATATATATATATATATATATATATATAAAGTTAATAGTCAGAGTTGAATTAGACCAGGAAACAGTAGTATTAAAAAAGTGCCCATTGCACATATAAAAAGATAAAAATTTAACATATACGGCTTTAAGTATAGAAAATTAGGTGATCAGCAGATTTCGCTACCTTGGTTTCAAACTTTCGTTATCTTCCGGCTGAAGATACCGAAAGTTTGAAACCAAGGTAGCGGAATCGGCTGATCTCCTAATTTTCTATACTTATATATATATATATATATATATATATATATATATTTATGTGTGTGTGTGTGTGCTTATATACATATATAAAACACACACACACACACACACACACACACACACACACACACACACACACACACACACACACATATATATATATATATATATATATATATATATATATATATATATATATATATATACACGGATACATAGCCGAGTGGTGAGAGCGAAGGCATTCCAACTATGGTCGATTCGTCAGGACGTAACTTCTTTATAATATTAGATTAGGAGACATTGTTCAAAACTACCTATAAAACGTATCGCCTGCTTTGTGGTTGAAATAAAGTAGACAAAACTGTTCGATGGTTGTACTAACACAAAGTGACATGTCAGTTTGTGCAGTCACGCTAGTTTGTGCACTGATTCCTAGAACCAAGGTCCGCTCGATATAGTTGCAGTATAAGCTATAAGTTGGCTGTGTCGGTGTTGAAACTTAATTGAGTCGTGTACTGTGTTTAGGGTCATGAGGGATTGGGTAATTTTGTCGTCACTGCCTGTGTATACAAAGAACATATCAGTCTCTACCGATGAGGGGATAGATATGGGTCTCCTCAAATTTTCCCATGAATGTTGTAGCATATGATGGGGCTGCAATGTTGCCCATGGCACAGCCTCTTACTTGCATGTAGTGTGCTCCATTGAAGTTGAAAGTATTCAGTGTAAGAATATGCTCCATGAGCTTTATGGTAACTTAAGGGTGGGGGGCTTGTTTTCTTCTTTTAGTAAGTGCTTCCTGAAGGGCGTTAGCCCTTCGATGTGTTTAATTTTTAAATAGAGTGATCTTACATCCATAGTCACTAGAATAGCATTCCCTGGCACAGGTTGTATGTGATTAATTTTGTTTAGTAGATCTGTTGTGTCTCTGATGTAGCTAGGGGTTATATGTAATGGTCTACGTATTTGGAAATTTTGGTCGTGTGGCAGTTGAATGATGAAATGACCGGCCTTCCTGGGTTGTTGCTTTTGTGTATTTTAGGAAGGAGATAGAAGTGAGCAGGTGTGATGTTTGTGGTGTAAGTGTTGTGTATGTTTCCTTGTCGATTAGATTGTTACGAAGCATTATGTTTAGCGAGTTAGTTACTTCTTTTTGGTATAGATGAAGAGGATCTGTAGGTAAGCTTTTATACATTTTTCTTTTGTTGGCTTCTTTAATGTATTCTTTGATTCTCTAGATCACTGGGGCACCCCCTATGTCAGACTGTGTTATGATTAGGTCATCTCTATTTGTCAGCATGTCAAGGGCTATACATTTCCCTTCAGTAATATTGTTACATGGCAGCTTACGTGCTATTGTTTCCTTTATGTCATTTGCTACGGCTATTTCAAATGTCAGTATAGTAATGTCTGTGTTTTGTGGGGTGAATATAGAGTCCTTCTCTTTTAATGTATCAAGTATGGAGGGTGTGTGACCATTGTCCCACTACGGGGACAATGATCACACACACAAATGTATATATATATATATATATATATATATATATACAAATGAGAGAAAGACCAGATGGAACAAATTTCCACTGTCCGTAGCATTTACTTCTAAAAAGTGCTCAATACAAAGTAGAGAAATATATATATATATATATATATATATATATATATATATATATATATATATATATATATTTGAGCTCTCTGGGGAGGAAGTGTGGGTTTGTAAACAGTGACTATTACGGCTCCTAATGCAAGACTCTTCGGTAAATCGAATCGAGTTCTCTATGTCACTGTGTGTTTATCTATAAATAAATACGCTTAAATTCTCCTTCATCTCGTGCGTCAACGGCTTAGTGGTAGAATCCTCGACTGACACTGGTTAAGTTGGGTTTCGATCCTAGCTAGAGGCAAACGGACGTCTAGCCACACTGATGAGCTGTGATACAGCGAAACAGTCTGTCTGTGGATGACAATATATATATGTTTATATATATATAAAAGGTTTACACTACTTCGTGTATTGAGCACTTTACGTAGTTGTTTTGGAGTTTTGTTCTTTGGACTCTGAACTTGAACTCTGGGCGATTGTTTTCGCCTCAATTTCATGTTCTTAGTTCTTTCTTTTTTATTCTTCATTTTTCCTTGAGTACTAGTTTGTTCTACTACAAGCCAACATACACAATGTTTTTCCAAGCGAGTACCACCATTTATATATATATATATATATATATATATATATATATATATATATATATATATATATATATATATATATATATATTCCCCCTATGCTTAGTGCTACTGGTAATATTGTAACCTAGTACTACATGCTGCATGGTTGGGTTATTGCCGACGAAAATATTTTCCCCGCCAGTCTTTTCTGGGTACAGCTTTGTCCAGCAGGTTTAAAAACCTGTCAATTATTCATGACATTTAGCACAAACGCAGGAGTAGAGAAATATCTGGGTTGGGGTCCCTGCTCGTGATAAGCCCACCGGCACAGCTGGACCTCTTATCCTTTGATATGATAACCAACTAGGAAAAAGGAAAAACTTGCGGCTTGTACACCTAAGGAGGCACGGTGGAGTAATGGATAGTGTCTTGGATTAAGGAGAGCCGATTTCGAATTCCAGTCGAATCTATTACCTTCACTTACGTGCTAATTGCCTTGGGAAAGGCATGAATCCTCTTCTTCTCTCCTAGCTATGGGCAAATAGCATGACAGACCGGTTTCTATAGCCTTGGATGGCAACTGGTCTACCGCAGAAAGAAATGGCAAATTACTGCAGGAAAAATCTGCCTTGCCAGTCATGCATACAAGATACATGGTCGCCTAAACGTGTATCATGTATGGCACATAACTGACTGGCTACACCGGGTTCTTCTCATTTTGGGGGACATGCTATTCTTGCTGTGAGTGGGATAGATCCAGCGCGACGTATTTCTCCAATTTTAGAATTTAATGCATAGGCATTGCTTGATATCGCAAGTCGAAACTGTCTTACGATAGTCATAATCTGCAACGAGATGGCAGCTATCGTATGTAATAAATATAATATTCTTATAAATACAAGAATGATGTAATATCAGGTTATCGCGTAATAACAGAATTTATGGATATATATGCTATGATTTTCACGAAGGTAAAAAATATCACTTTTGTAAAAGTCTCTTGCTTTGAAAAAAAAAAAACAATGTAGAAGGGTTAATTTCCACATCGTCATATGTGCTAAGAATCAGTCTATCAAAAAATTATGTTAATTTTAGAACAGTAAAAATCAGACAACAAAATCTAAGGAATAAGGGAGTGTGAAATTTTCCCCACTCGTTGTCGTCAATCTTTTCAGATATGATCTTTGCACATGGAACTGCGCATTATTATGAAGAATATTTATGGGATGACCAGACTTTTGGGATTTATTTCACCGGAAGATTGTAGGTCTTAAATATTTAATGTAAGTTATATGTGCATTTCCAAAAATCTGATTCAGAAAAGTCACTGCAAGCTTCGATTCTAGAATGTTTAAGTTCTCAGATGTTTAACTCTTTTTATACTAGTTCTCTAAGAGCTATACATATGAATTACAAAATAGACTTTGGTTTTAACCAAGGAAGAGGAGGAAAATTTCTGAAAAAATACTGATTTTTAGTTTCTTAGCTTCCTAGAAAAGAGCTAAATATTAATGAACATTCAAACGAAGAAAGACACTATTTGTCGCGCTTTCCATTTTTCTCGTTCCAGTGTTTGCTTTTAGGTCTCAAGGGAGCAATCATTATTTTGCGGTAACTAACGACGAACCGGCTGCATTTTCCCCATGTTGTTCTTTGTAGAGAAGGGTAGAGAGATCCTTATATTTAACTGCCATTTTATACGCCTTCCAAAAAATCGTTTCCGGTGTAATCGTTTTGCTTCCCTTCTTTCTTTTCTCTTTTTTTCTTCTGATCGGCTGTTTGTCCTTTTTTCTTTCTATCTGGTCGCCAGCTTGCTTTCTTTTTACTTCTCGCCGATTATTCTTCTGTTTTAGAATAGTTTTGTTGTTGTTGTTTTGTGAATCTATTTCTGAGTCTTTTTTCTCATTTTTGTGTGATTTTACTTATTTTTTGCGTCAGTATTCTTTTATTTTTCATTTTATCACTTTACTAAATAAAATGAATCAATCGAACTCTCTTGCTCTCGTTTAATTGTTGCCTTTCTTGAAACAATGACAGTGATTATAGTCATTAGATGAAAGATACATCATAGTAGCAGTGGTGTGACTTTGACAAGATATCCTGAAGAAGCACATTCCTCTTCAGGCTGATTTTTTCTTCTTGGACTGTTTTCCACCTCAAGGTAAGAGAACCTAATTAACCCTGCCATAGCTTGAGGGCTTGTGGATGAGTTCCAAGGGTTGTATTCTAGGTCACTAATATACCAATTATGGCCCTGTTGCTGCATGATTCGCTGAATGCCACTCGTATTTTGCTCCGTGTCAGCTGGTCTGTCTCGGGCGAGCCCGCTCTGCATAAATTCTGCGCCCCACGTGTGTTTCCGTATACGCAGTAATATCGGTGAAGAACTATCGAAGACCAAGCTTGACTCCTCTTTGTCCCGGCTATGTTTGTGAAAGACTAAAGTCACTGGTGACGTTGTAGACTTAATTAACTTTAACAACTCATTAACAAGTGTAAAAATAACCTTTATTTTATGATACTATGATTGATTAAGATCATGAATACATAAACAAAAGGGATTTGAAGATGTTTCCCCTTATAAGGAATTCTTAAGCTGGGAGGAAGAGGTTGACTGGCGATTGCAGTTATGGCTAAACAGCCCAGAGTCATTCAAATTTTTAAATGAAGGCAACTGATCGAAGTAATTCATAAAGCAGCACAGAGAACAGTTTTTAGCTGATTAGGGCGCCAGTTGAGGGAGAGAATTGGTCTGCTAGACCAATTTGATCATACTTTTGCTCTTTCGGCAACTGCTTTTATAGGGGTGCAAATTCCAATTGCACTGCTCTGATTGGCCAGTCAATAATAATAATAATAATAATAATAATAATAACAATCTTTTGTTGTACGCCTTGAAGGGGAGAAAGGAAAGCCCCCAATAAAAATAATGTCCTTCTGTTGTGAGTATCGGAGGGGAAGACGAGAAACTCCACCCCAGCCCATCTCTCACTGGCGAGACAATCAAAATTGTGGTTTTGCATTGCTCCCTTCAGTGGAACATTTTCCGTGTTCCGAAATCTAACCCTCATTTGACCTAATTACCACAGGTGTCATAGCTACCTCTATCTGAAAGTACATTATATCCCTGAAAAAAACAAAAAACAAAAAAAAACAAACCTGACCTGTAAAAGTTGGCTTTGTGTCGCTCATTTCAACGAACAATTCCTTTATAAAATGAACGCAAAAGTTAAGTTGAACAGACCTAAGACTATACCTAACGACCAATCCCACCCAAGCTTACAATTTCACCTCTCACACTATACGCTATAAGTGACACAAACCAGACAAAATTCATGGCATCGCATTGTTTTAACATGAAAAATATTTTTCTTTCTTTAGAGATATAATTTAGATCGCCAGTCAACCTTAGACACCCAGTCGTGGTGTCAGGCGGCTATTGGAGAAGAGACAAATTCAGAGCTTTCATACCTTTCTCAGTTAAAATAAATGCAAGAAACTTGGTTAGAGTTGGAACCAAATTTGCCGATTTCTCTTTCCGAAACGCTCAAGTTTGCACCAGTTGCACATCCGATGAAAGATACACATAGTTGACAATATAAAGTGATATGAGAGAGAGAGAGAGAGAGAGAGAGAGAGAGAGAGAGAGAGAGAGAGAGAGAGAGATTAACGGAAAATGTAAGTATTTCGAGCAACTGAGGGAATTAGGCGAATATGGGAAAAAGAAAGGAATTCAGAAGAATCTGGATAGAGATTATGTTATCATCGATAGCTGAAGAAATCGAAACGAGAATTATAGGCTAGAAGGAGCGGAGGTTTTGTAAAAGAAAAAAAACGAAATGAAAAACAAACTGTAAAGCAGAAAGCTTAGAAAAAGTCTTAAAGGACTGTTATGAAAATGATCATGCTATATTCAGCCGAGTAAAATAACTGTCCGAAAACAGAAGAAAAGAAACAGTCAGTCTGGTTAGCGAGAAAGAAAAGCAAAACGCAATGCTGAAAGATGATAAAATTGAATGAACAAGCTATATTCTCCCATCTCCACATGGTTATTTGTGCTGGGCTTCATACGGCAATAATTAGCTGTCGGCTAATCTCTCTCGTTATAGTTAAGATCTAATCTGGAATGGGATTACACAAATGTGTGAATAACAAAGCCAATATGGCGTCGAATACCCCCAGGGACTGATGAGCGAAGTTTCAGTTAACTTCCGGTGAAAAAAAAAACGATATGAAATGTGTGAAGTGTCTAAGAGAAAGGAGCAATGGTTTTTCTTGAATGTTTCGAATTTGTAAATATTCAAAACCGGCAAGGTTACCTAGGATTGTTTAGGTTAAAATAGCTTCGAAGTTAATCAAAGAAATTATTGATTCATTTTATTTCATAGGTGTGAATTTTAGTATATCAACAGTTGCGAAAAAAGAATATGAATTTCGCATATATTCAATAGTGCTGTAGAGTGTTTTGGTATTATTTACTAGTATTTGTCTTATGTTCATACTTGTACTTTGGTCGTTCATGATGTACTGGTCAATGTGCGCACAGATTGCACTAAGGTGTGACAAGTCAATCTACGAAAGAGTGTGGTGCATATGTGCCCAATTTGATTTTTTTTATTATTGTTGGAGATGCAATCTTCTAGGGGGACATGAGAATTCATAGATAATATTATTTTGTTACATAAGGGGGTTTATGTTGTTAGTAATAATTAAATTAGATCTGTTAAACTTATTGTAGTAGATGACAAATCTTAGTTGTTTGCTAGGATCATTGAGTGATATGTACCGAGGAATTATGTTTTTAATTTCTTTTTCCTCCTGCGTATAATCAGGGTGCATTTAGTTATAATATGTTAATAGTGTGTTTATTTTTGTTTGCGTCAGGGAATGGTCTGGCATCATTTTTTTCTAAATGTCGTTAAGGCTAATTATATTTGTTCGTCGTGGTTAGGGTTTGTTTAGGGTTTAATCTTGCGAAGTTCCTTATAGAATAATATGTCCGAAGAAGAGATTACTTTGGCTCGATAAATGATATTTTTTATAAGAGCTATTTTGTATCTGTGAGGAAATTCACTTTTGTAGTTGAGTAAACACGTGTTTCTGCTATTTTTTTTTTGTAAAGGGAGGTGGTAAAATTATGGCTATTGACCCTACAGAACCCAATGCAAAAAAAGACTCAAAACTCTAGAAGCTATTATTATACAAAATGAACAGCTCGCATTAAAAATATCATTCACCACAGGAGAAGCTATCGTAAAAAGCATATCATTAATGCGCGCGCATATTTTATTATAATAATACAAAAAATAATAAATAAAAGAAAAGAAAAAATATAAATAAAAATTTAAATAAAATTAATAAATTACAAAATTGTAATCTTTTGTGAAGCCTCGTTCCCAATAACCGTTACACATGACGAGACGCTAGACCATTTCAAACGTCCAGCTACTCAAAGTATACCCAGATACAGACAAAGGAATCTTAATTATCACTCAGACATTGTGAAAGTTGAAAGCACTTCAACAAAAATAACAAAATATGAACTTCGTACAGTTTATCTACAACTTCGAGCACAATATTCAACACCGTATCCGAAAATTGTAAAATATAATAAAAATGAAACAGACATTCTCGGTTCTTTTTAATCAGACTTATATATATATATATATATATATATATATATATATATATATATATATATATATATATATATATATATATATACTCATCCATTGAGAAACCTAATGTTGTGAAAATCTCTATAGGATGTATAAAAAATGAATTTGAATTAAGATGGAGACAGCATTTGACTTCCTTCAATAATATCAAGTATCGTAACCAAACATCCCTATCCAAATATTATTGGCAATTAAGAGAAACAAATAAAACACTAACTGTAAAATGGAAACTAATAAAAAAAAGAACTTGTAGATCTTTGGATGACCCATGTCCTCTATGCATACCTGAAAAGTTATATATTATTAAGAATCTGAAAAATAAAAATTTATTAAATCAAAGAATCAAATAGTAGTTTTCTGTCGACATTGTCTCATATACTCCTTAAAAATAATTAATTATAAAAATAATTCACATATTTATATCTATTATTTGATCATAAATTAAATAATTTATAAATGCTTATTTTAGATATGTATAAATCATATCTAAATAAATCTCGATGTAGTTTTAAAAAGAAAATAAATAAATGCCAAATATATCGTAGCGTAAACCTTAATAAGATAAAATAAACCAGTTAATAATAACTTGACAGCTTGAAATCATAACCTCCATCTAACTGTAACCGACTTTAAATTTGCCACACAAAGATACACTTGCTTTCTACATTCTAAGATAAGCAAACACTCCCTTAATAAAATAAAATGGGAATACT
>OZ038514.1:28258687-28326187 GCA_964036315.1 Acanthosepion esculentum
AAAATAACCCTCATGGTTTTAAGGAACGTATTATTTATTTTCACAAACAGAACGAAGGCTATAAAAAATGGCTGATAGACTGATGTTAAGTTGCCAAATTTCTTGTGTAAATTTGAAAGAAACTTGGGAAAGTCATTGTTGAGAAGCGACCAGGTCGTCCATGCAAGCTAACCCCAGCGTCTGTTTGATCTATCAGAAACTTGGGAGACGAATACCACAAGCATATACTACTGTTGTTGCTAATGGTAAAAAAGTTATGTACCGTGAATGCTTCGATGACAACAATCAAACATTACATGATAGTCGATAAGAGTTTTTCTGAAGAAGCAAGCGGCAAATGAGCTCGATTGGCTGAACATGTCATCGAATTTAATTTTAGTTGAGCAACTGCGGAATATAGAAAAGTAGAAAAACGACAACAATCCAGAATTGAAACTGCATAAATCCGAATTACAATCTGTGCAAATTTAGTGAGGTCAATGTCGTCAAAACCACAAGCACTAATAAAAACTAAAGGTGGTCACACCAAACATTGGTTTTTAAATAACCTCATTCACAAAGGTGAGTTTATTTTTGGATTGTTCGTATTCGATTTTTGACTACAGATTTTGTTAATATGTAGTATCTTACGATATAGAAATAATATAAATTAAACAAAACACCGTTAATGTCAGTTGATTAATTTAACCGGGATCAAATCTTGAATGCAGAAAAACAAAAATAAATCCTGGATTAATTCCTTGATGTAAATAATAATAATAATAATAATAATAATAATAATAATAAAGTAACCTAGACGTTCACGTTACTGCAAAAAATACAAGATGAAATTAAAGAAATCTTTGTGGCAGATAGGCAATAACAGGAAACTAAACCACAAAAAATATCCCCCTTGCTTTATTTATATCTCCATATCCACACATATGCACGTTGCTGTCGTAAAGAAAATGCTCTACTCACTCACTTATCTACTTATATCTGCAATCAGAGAAGTACACGCAGAGGAAAAGAGACAAAATGAAGCCAGAAGCCGGTTTCTGTCAACAGCAAAGAAACCTAACAAGAGCAAGCCAATACTACCAAGCACTTAATTTCGATCCCATTTGAAGTCCTGCGTCCAATTTAATATCAATCAAAATGAAGAAGAGGCGACAAACGCATCGGCAAGCTTCTGAAGCCGACTTCCTCTATATCCGTTATTGCTTTAAACACTCTCTCCCAACGTGATTAGACGAGATTTGGGTTGTCGGCACCTTACTGACGTCACAAACCTGTAATAGTGAATATAATGTGGATTCGAAACATCAGAGCCCCCGGCAAGGTGAATTTGAGGGGAGAGAGAGAGAGAGAGAGAGAGAGAGAGAGAGAGAGAGAGAGAGAGACATTTGAAAGTAGATGGTGAGTGGAATTTGTGCTGACTTTAAAGATATTGCAGGGACACAGGGGCAGTAATCAGAAAGAGAAGTATAAGGTTTAATTTTATGCTTGGTTAAATTTCCGCATTATCAAGCATAGGGAGAACGAGAGATAGATTAAGTGATTGTGTGTGTGTGTGTGTGTGTGTGTGTGTTTGTGTGTGTGTGTGTGTTAGAGAGAGCGAGAGAGCGATAGAGATAGAGATAGAGAAGAAATACTAGAGCAAAAGAAGAAACAGAGTTCGAAGAAAAAGGGAGAAGGACAAAGGGAATTAATGGAAAAAGCTTCTAGTATAGATAGGGGTGAAGAAGAGAAAGTATAATGGGGGCTGGGTAGAGAGTAGGCAAGGGAGAGTAAACGTTAAAAAAAGGTGGGAACCAGCGGTTTGAAAAATAAAGGAGAGAAATTGGAATTAAGTCTGAACTGAAAAAAGTTTTGTCTAAGTGAACTTAGACAAAACTTTTTTCAGATGAAATAAACAGAAGAGAGAAATAAAAGCAATGAGAGAAAAAAGGGAGAAGGAAGAGAAGAAGAAAAAAGGGGAGAAAGAAGAAGAGAAAAAGGGAGAAGGAAGAGAAGAAGAGAAAAGGGGAGAAAGAAGAAGAGAAAAAGGGAGAAGGAAGAGAAGAAGAGAAAAGGGGAGAAAGAAGAAGAGAAAAAGGGAGAAGGAAGAGAAGAAGAGAAAAGGGGAGAAAGAAGAAGAGAAAAAGGGAGAAGGAAGAGAAGAAGAGAAAAGGGGAGAAAGAAGAAGAGAAAAAGGGAGAAGGAAGAGAAGAAGAGAAAAGGGGAGAAAGAAGAAGAGAAAAAGGGAGAAGGAAGAGAAGAAGAGAAAAGGGGAGAAAGAAGAAGAGAAAAAGGGAGAAGGAAGAGAAGAAGAGAAAAGGGGAGAAAGAAGAAGAGAAAAAGGGAGAAGGAAGAGAAGAAGAGAAAAGGGGAGAAAGAAGAAGAGAAAAAGGGAGAAGGAAGAGAAGAAGAGAAAAGGGGAGAAAGAAGAAGAGAAAAAGGGAGAAGGAAGAGAAGAAGAGAAAAGGGGAGAAAGAAGAAGAGAAAAAGGGAGAAGGAAGAGAAGAAGAGAAAAGGGGAGAAAGAAGAAGAGAAAACGGGAGAAGGAAGAGAAGAAGAGAAAAGGGGAGAAAGAAGAAGAGAAAAAGGGAGAAGGAAGAGAAGAAGAGAAAAGGGGAGAAAGAAGAAGAGAAAAAGGGAGAAGGAAGAGAAGAAGAGAAAAGGGGAGAAAGAAGAAGAGAAAAAAGGGAGAAGGAAGAGAAGAAGAGAAAAGGGGAGAAAGAAGAAGAGAAAAAAGGGAGAAGGAAGAGAAGAAGAGAAAAAAGGGAGAAAGAAGAAGAGAAAAAGGGAGAAGGAAGAGAAGAAGAGAAAAAAGGGAGAAAGAAGAAGAGAAAAAGGGAGAAGGAAGAGAAGAAGAGAAAAGGGGAGAAAGAAGAAGAGAAAAAGGGAGAAGGAAGAGAAGAAGAGAAAAAAGGGAGAAAGAAGAGGAGAAAAAAGGGAGAAGGAAGAGAAGAAGAGAAAAAAGGGAGAAAGAAGAAGAGAAAAAAGGGAGAAGGAAGAGAAGAAGAGAAAAAAGGGAGAAAGAAGAAGAGAAAAAAGGGAGAAGGAAGAGAAGAAGAGAAAAAAGGGAGAAAGAAGAAGAGAAAAAGGGAGAAGGAAGAGAAGAAGAGAAAAGGGGAGAAAGAAGAAGAGAAAAAAGGGAGAAGGAAGAGAAGAAGAGAAAAAAGGGAGAAAGAAGAGGAGAAAAAAGGGAGAAGGAAGAGAAGAAGAGAAAAAAGGGAGAAAGAAGAAGAGAAAAAAGGGAGAAGGAAGAGAAGAAGAGAAAAAAGGGAGAAAGAAGAAGAGAAAAAAGGGAGAAGGCAGAGAAGAAGAGAAAAAAGGGAGAAAGAAGAAGAGAAAAAGGGAGAAGGAAGAGAAAAAAGGAAAAATGTGAATAGAAAGGTTGATTTCAAGAAGAAAGAAAGAAAAGTGAAGAATGAGACGAAAAGAAAGAAAATGAATTTGAAATAGGAAAGAAAAAGAGAGAAATAGAAACTAGAAAAAGTTTTACAGGGAAATAGCAAAGATGTAGAAGTTGATGAACGAGAAAATAAGAAAACGGGGAGAAAATAGGAATTGACAAAATAACGAAATAAAATGAAAAAGTGTCCAGTTGATTTAATTTTCCTTGATTTGTAGATAAAAAGAGTTTCTTTGATTTCGTTTCTCTTTGGCGATTACTGATTTCTAAGTACGACCTCAATTCTCAGACATTGTCACATGTTCCACCGTGCTGGACCTGTTACAAGATTGTTCTAAATGACTGATAGTGATACAGAACGTAATTTAGTCTGCTTTGATACGAATGCAAATATATGCACTAATGAAAACGCAAAATTTGGTTGTCCTGTTATACATGTATACTTGTACATAAGTAATTCTTCTTTTTCGTAAATATGTGATTAGCTAAAATGAATGTTTCATTGATTAAGTAGCATATATTGCCATGGAAGTGAAGTTTCAATTGAGTTTCAAATAGGAAATAAGCTCTGATTAAAAGTAGTTTTCTTTTATACGCCAAATCCTTTCAAGACTACGGTAATCATGGCTCTTGATATTTTCTGCCTTTTTTTACTCTAAGTAGATTTTGATTCATTATCATCTCCTCATTGTTCATCTGTCATCCGTTCATAAAAATTAATTAAGTAGTTTACTCATTGCATCTCCTAACTTCTCTTTCACCTAATATGTTCTGTCGGTGCTAAATTGTCTAGTCCGTTCCTCATTATATATCACATACATTTCAAATGTCTCGTTCTGTTTTTAAGTATATGTTCCATTTTGATTTTGATTTTCTTTAAAAACTTCTTCGTTGCTCACATGTTCTGTCCATGGTATTCTTCTTGGATAAAAAAGACATTTCAAAGTAATGAAATCGGCCTGCATGTTTCTGTAAAATATTTATCTAAATAGGGAGAAGAATTGCTTCAAATGATTGAATATTATTTTATCTGATGCTTTGAAGTATTGAACAGTCTAAAATGGATTGAAACTTTGACAGTTTTTCTTGGTTCGCCAGTATTTTGAAAACGGTGATTAAATATGTATTTGTATCATTGACCATAAAACATTGATATTTTGAACTAGTTGATGTTGAGACGCTTTTTAACGGACACATGCAACAGCAGCTGATGTTGAGACGCTTTTTAACGGACACATGCAACAGCAGTAGATATTAATATTTTTTTTACATCAATACAGTTTATACCAAAAAGACCGTGTAGCTGAAATAACTCAATTAAAACAAGATTTTTCCAGTGATCACTTGAGTCATACCTTCAGTCATCATAATTGCCGGTAACATTATCATCTTTAGTCGACTCCTTCAGGCATCCACCCGAAATTATTTGAGAAAAACGTCTTCTGCAAAACCTTATTTTACATCTTCACTATTGACTTGTTTAACTTGAACAACAGTCATTCGAAAGAGAAACTACTGTTCGGTGTCTGGCAAAGCTAAGTAAAAAGAGACAAGCAAAAAGTCGGTCTTTAGTTTCTGACTCATTGAATCTCATATTGAACTGACATGGATCAAAGCACTATCCAGTGCGCATGCCGAGAGGAAATTGTACGAGTCTTTGGCCGAATAGATTTGGTTATAATTTACTTTGTATTTGACTCGGCAGATGAATTACACCAAATAAAATTATCGTATTTTATGGCACGGAAGACACAAGAGCTTATAAGATACAATCCGATTTCAGCGGAAACATACTGAGAAAATCAGTCGCCTATCTTAATTGAAGTTAAATAATGACTTGCGAATTGGCTTCATCGCTAAGGCGTTTATAGAATTTATTTTGAAAAGAAAAAGAGTCCTGTCTAACCGTGGAAAACAACATTTTGTAATTATTAGTGTCTAATCAGAATTTACATATTTATGTAAATTCTGATTTAACACTAATAATTACAAAATGTTGTTTTCCACGGATAAGAGAAAAATAATTGATATGATTTAAAATGAAATCAGTAAACTGTGTGGCATTTAAGGATTTCATTTCAAGATTTTAAACGCGATTTTGTTCTTAGACAAATATTTTAATGGCGACGTTTTATAAATACTTTGAGCTTTCTGAATACCCTAAAATGTGTTGTGGAGACGAGCGACTTCTCCCCCCCAAACCCATAAACTCTCTCTCACTCCTGCTATCTCTCTTTCTCTGTCATACACACACACGCACACACGCACACATACGCACACACACACACACACACACATATATATATATAGTTATATATAGATTTTAAAAGAGATAGGCGCGAAATGCAAGTGATAGAATCCGGATAAAGGAAATGAAAACAGGAAGTAAGCGCCCGTGGCTTAAATATTGGATTCGCTATGGAGCCGCTGCGAATAAGCGATGATATGAGAATCATTGATTACTTAAGAGAGGCAAGAGAGATATAAAGAGGGGGATTTCTGAAATAAATAAAATGTAGAGATAGCTAGATAGATATAAACAGATTGAGAAAAAGACACAGGCAAAGTGAGAGAGGATTACAATTAGTCATAAATACAAATTTGCATGCAGATATTAAAAGACATCAGAATGAAGCTCATTCATGTGTTAAACAGAAAGATAAATGGCTAAATTTTCATTGTTTCCGACCCCAGCCAAATATTCATTTAATTATTTTCTAATATTCTATTTCCTGGATATTTCAAATAACGTAATTTATCGTACGCATTTTTCTCTTTAAATATTATAAATATTTTATAAAAATAATCAAAGATCTCCAACGCCAATGCATCATATCTTATTGGTCTTCGGTCTTCAGTTACTTTTCCGCATCTTAACATTTATTTCTCTTACTGGCACTTTGTCTCTTACATATTCAGTTTCGAGCTTTATCGCGTTTCGTTCATTTAATAATAATAATAATGATAATAATAATGATAATAATAATAATAATAATAAAAAAAAATCTTCTTCACATTTCGAATAGACAAGGAAAAACTAAAGAAAAAGAAAAAGCACTAAGAAAAGGCGAATAACAAAGGAGCTTCATTTGTCTCCCTGGCCATTTTTTTCTCATTCAATCACAGTTTTATTGTATGAGATTAATTATCACTAATTAACGCACGTATCAGTCATTCGAGGGTCAAAGCAAGGGTATGGCGACGTGAAAGAAAAGATGGCGCCAACGAACACAAAATTAAAAGAGCACAATTTGCACAATAGCAACGGACGACGCAAGTTATAATTTATCTCCAATTCATTTGCTTGACAGTCTGGCTTTCTTTCTTTTTTTTTTTACAGGATTCTTCTCTGCATCTGTATCATCATTTTATTCTTTAGTTCAAGTTATTTTATTTCACTTGCTTTTCTCTGTCACCTTTACATGTATCTACAAATCTAAAGCATTTTTAACATTCGCTACATCGAATAATTATATTTTTTCTTAGCTTAGTTTTATTCTTTTAACGCTAGGTTTATTTTTATTTTGTCTGCTCATCTTCATTTGAGCCTTATTTGCCTAAGCTATTGTATATATCTCTCGGGTAGTCTACCCATATCTATCTATCTATCTATCTATCTATCTATCTATCTATCTATCTGGAATATGTATGATAATTTTGAAAAAATACCTTGACATGTTTCACCGATGATCCGGCGTCACGGGAAAAAGAAATTTAAATCAATCATTCAGACGTTGAATTACTTTTCGTCTCGTTAATGTAGATTTTGTTCTTGTGAAAGAATACGATTTTTATGTTTACGCCATAACATTTATGAAATATGCCAAAGTACTTATTCATTAATAAATTAATTGTATAGCAAATGGGTTATTTTATCGGAAAAGATTGTGGGGGGTCAGTTTCACCCCCTCCTCATTTCGATATCTCGGATGTACTTTTTAATATGGGTTGGTGGGGGGTTGTTCGTCCAATCATTTACATAAAGAAAAATTTATGAAAGTGTTATTTCAGTAAAAAACAAAACAAAAAAAACACGCAATATCAAGTTGGCAGATACGAAAAATATCGTCCAGAATCTTACCAAAAATTATTCAATAAAACTCAAAAAATAATTTTTCCTAACACAGAGAGAAATTTCGATTCAATATTTATTTTTAAAAAATTACTTGTAATTTTTCAGTGTAATTTTAAAATTCACTCAGTTGCTGTTCGTAACAAAAGTTTTTTTTTTAATTAAATAATGATGTTTGAAAAATCGAAAAATGTAAAACGTTTAATGCCATTTTCAAGCGTGAACAGTCTTTGTTTTTTTTTTAAATTTTGCCAACTGTTATATTATTTTTGATATGCATGTTTAAAAGTGAAATAATTCTGAATTACCATCTTTGACTACTTTTCTACATTGGAAGAGTAAAATGATAATTCAATAACTCAATTCAAAATGATTAAAAAACACATACATTGAATGCAATTAGATATTTTATGACATCAAAGGGATATGAAAAAAAAAGTAATGTATTAAAGTCATTAAGTATCATTTAACTAAAATAATTGCTTCTAATGTAATATAAAAATAATTTTTTTCATTCTACTAAGTTTCATAAAATCGTATAGAATAAAAGAATTTTCTTAAACCACGGGAGTAGGCTACAAAGTTCATAGGCTGACTATGAATGAGTGATTCTAGAGCTGTGGAATCTTGCATGCATTAATTTCAACTCTTCTTACTAATAACTGCAAATCGAAACGCTAATTAAAAATAATTCTGGCTATACGACGTGGGACATCGCAGAGATACGCCATATATTTCATATGAAAGTTGTAAGTCATTTAAAAACACTTGGATACATGAATCACAACACTGTTTAGGTGCCTCACGATTTAACAGAAAAAAGTAATGGACAACATTTCCATCTGTGATTCTCTACTAAAACGCATAAAAAATAACGCATTTTTAAAAGAACTGATGAACAATGGATTGTTTACAACAATGTAGAGAGAAAAAATTCCGGGGGAAATGAAAATTCATTCTGCATTCGAAAGTGATGTTGTTTATCTGATGGGTTTGGAAAAGCTTTGTGTATTCTGAGAGCTTTCTATAAAATCAGACGATGAATTCATACATTTCCAACTTGAACTGATTAAAGGTAGCGAGCGATGTTTGGTTTTTCTCTAGCTAGTTTTTCTCCATTGAGAGGTATGTCGGAGCTGGCAAGCTCTTGTCATCTAGAATTTTGGAGGTGTACCAATATACACTTGTATCATCTGTATAGATATGCACCCGAAATCGTAGTATATTCTTAAGCAGAGCATTAATTTAAAGCAGAAAGGGAGTTGGTCTGAGAAATAAGCATTACAGGACGCCAGCATTGATCTCATGGGCCTCGGAAGACCGTCCATTAACAACTATCTTCATGAACCTGCTTGTTACTTTATAACTGAAAAGACTCTTCTAGTGATGCCATAGTTGGAGAGATCGTGTAACACCCACTATGCCACACATTGTCAAAGGCCTTCGTATAATGCGATCGTGTTCGTGATGCATTGTTTAATACCTCACTGATTCTGGGAATAATGACAGGATACCAGCGGTGGGCCGTGCCGATCAAAATCCATATTGTTTGTTGCTAAAGCGGTTGTTAAGATGATCAACAACATTCTTGTTGATTAGAGCCTCAAAGAGTTTTCTGATGACACCAAAGGAGGCAGATGACCCGATAATGAAGCGGGGATGAGCACTCGCTCACATTCTTGAAAAGACGGCTTACACTTGACAGCTTTCATGGACTTGGAAATGATTTTTCCTTTTGGCAGCGGTTAAACAGTTTTACTAAAGTTGGAGGTAACTCGGGGCAAATATTCTTAAGGACAAACACTGGGATTTTATCTGAGCCGGTAACCTTCTTTTGATAATATTAAGGGGTCTCCCCTTTTTACACAAATGGACTCACCCGAAGCATACATATACTACTAGCAGTGAATACCCGGACAGTCTGCAACAGAGCAGACGGCGACGTCTTCTCTGTTGGACGGTCGAACTCTCTGCCTCTGAGCAGAGAGGAACCCGGACGAGGCTCCGCCGAAGGGTAGAGTCTCGTTCGGGGTGGTTGACCAACCCGATCCCGTTTATACGGGATATTTTTGGCCAAGCCTACGGGCTTGGGAATACCCCACTTTAAACCCGGACTTGTGCCACATTTATCCCTCGTGGGGTGGGGCAGTAAATACTGTCTATAATAGAGTAGACGGCAACGCCTTCTCGGCCAGACGGTCAAACTCTCTGCCTCTGAGCGGAGAGGAACCCGGACGAGGCTCCGCCAAAGGGCAGAGTCTCGTTCGGGGAGGTTGACCAACCCGATCCCGTTTATACGGGTTCTACGGGCATTTTTTGGCCGAGCCTATGGGCTCGGGAATAACCACGTTAAACGGCCTTGTGCCACATCTATCCCTCGTGGGGGTACAGTAAATACTGTCTGTAATAGAGGAGGGTAGCACAAGAGTCACCGTTAGCGAGCACGTAGACTCAGTAAGGAGTCATCCGCGATACTTCAATGCCAAGACTATATATATTATTGCTACTAACCCGCATTTCTGGATCTACTAGCCCGTATTACCAGTTTGTATTATTAGTTAATACATTTATGTTCCTTATCCATTCCCGGCGTTTGTTATTCATTTATATCGGATTCATCCCGGAATCCACAACAGATAAGTCTTGAGATTTCCTAGGTTGTGATAGTAATATTACTAAGTTTGTACTCCGTGAGAGGGGAGAAGTCGGGAAGAGGATAGTCTTTGTCGTGTAATGTAGCGTTAAAGGCAAACGTCGTAGCGAAGAGTTTTGCCTTATCCGACGAGGATTAGATCACCTAAGGCCTGTTTATAACAGTAGGCACTGACGTTTTGGTTCGATTGAGAATTTATTTTTTAAAAATTCAGAACTTCCGGGAGCGTTTGCTTTCGTCCTTGTGCTTTCTATGATTGTGCATAGATTCATTTTGCATTTTCTAGAACTCTCTTGCAATGATTTCGTGTTTATAAATGCAGCCGGAGTCCTACAATGATATTGTAGTTGTGGTTACGGTAAGCTATGGCTGCAGCGCATTCAGGAGTGGCCCTTCGGATTTTGTCCGAATTTCTAGGCTATAAAACTTTCTATTCCAGAAAGGACTCATTCAGAGATGAGAGTGGCATTTCTGGAGGGTCTATATTTATATATATATTATAGGAAACAATTGCTCAGACTTGAGGGCAACACAGTAAGTGAATTAGAGAATTGATTTTAAAGAGGTCAATGAAAGAGATGAAGATATAAAAGATGTCTCTCCTAAAAATTACTCGCTATCGGCAAGGTTGTATTCATGGGTAGGCTATCAAAATGGAGATAAAAAAAGCGAATTCATTTTTCTGTTTGGTTATTAAACATTGATTAGAAGCAAGAAATTTATCCTGGATCAGTTTCTTATTTTCTTCTAAAATTGAAATTGTGTAAAAGAAATTTATGAAAGTTTTCCCTTAATTATCAGGAAATTTTCAGAATATATTCTGGAAGAAGATTATTACAAAATAAGAAACCAGTATCAAAATCAAAAGCAGAACTCCATAAAAAATATCCTTCATTTGTGTCTGGTAAAAATTGAAAGATATCGCCCATTACGAGCTATGGAACATGGAAAGAACATCACTTCAGACATTTATTGCTATAGTAACATGATCAGATAAGGGTTAGGATGGAAAGTATATTGCTTTGATATACATAAAACGTGTTATTCTCCAGCATGACAATCAAAATAAATCCAAGTAAAATAAGATCGTTAGGATGAGAGGCTCTTCCATATTTTCCGTACTCACCAGATTTTGCACCTATTGATTTTTTCGATCACTAGAATATTTTAAAAGCAGCAGAATACTCGGAAATAAAGTTGAAAAAACAACCTTTAACCCCCCCCCCATTTATTTAAATGTGGAATCAAATAGTTGACTTTCTATTGAGCTGCAGTCATTAAAAATGAAGCTGATTACATTTTTTGATAAATTATATTTAAATCAATTTATGTTGCATTTTTAATATTCTTTTGACAGCGCATATTTACTTTCTAAATACACTAATGTTAAATATATATATATATATATATATATATATATATATATATATATATATATATATATATATATATATATCTTTTCTGCACAAACATAACTTAGATAGATAGGAACAGACTTAGATAGATAGATAGATAGATAGATACCCTTTCTGCACGTACATAATTAGTTTCTGAACACCCGAATATATGCTTAATTTAATCTGTTAAAGAGCCACTATTATGGGTTGCATTGTTAAATAAAAGAGATTTTAATTATTTTCTTGAAGAGTATATTGATATAGGAGACGACTACACTGAAAGTGATTCTGAGGCTATACGTCTCAGAATCACTTTCTGTCAATTAAAAGAGAGAGAGAGAGAGAAAGAATAATCACGTTGGATATTTCAACGTCTTCATTTACACTAGTAAATCAAAAGCAGAATGTTACGAACAATCATAGATATTTTGGTTTCTTTCATTATAGGAAATAATTGCTCAGACTTGAGGGCAACACAGTAAGTGAATTAGAGAATTGATTTTAAAGAGGTCAATGAAAGAGATGAAGATATAAAAGATGTCTCTCCTAAAAATTACTCGCTATCCGCAAGGTTGTATTCATGGGTAGGCTATCAAAATGGAGATAAAAAAAGCGAATTCATTTTTCTGTTTGGTTATTAAACATTGATTAGAAGCAAGAAATTTATCCTGGATCAGTTTCTTATTTTCTTCTAAAACTGAAATTGTGTAAAAGAAATTTATGAAAGTTTTCCCTTAATTATCAGGAAATTTTCAGAATATATTCTCTACCTTTCTTGAAGCTGATTGTACCGAGCCCAGTGTATGTAATTTCATTATTGATCTCATATTCTATTTACTCATTCGATTATTTGCTTGAGTTCTTTTTTTTCTTCTCTTATTCACTCTCTAATTGTTTTAACTTTCTATCTCGCTGTTTATTTCTGACTCACATTGTAGTCACCACTGTTTCTGGATTGCAAATCACTTCTCTCTTCTTCCCTAACAAATTTCTCTCCTTATCGTAACGACAATCTCCTATTCCCAACAGTTCTCGAAATCTGTCTTGACTGGCTTGTGAAGAAGCTGGCAAATGCCTGTTTATCAAATTTGACCCTTTTCCTTTTTTCTGATGCTGTTTGGGAAATGAGTATGTCTGAAAAAATATGAGAAGCCATGCTTAAATGCAGATATAATATTTTCGTGTGGAGTTTTACTACGCAGTTTATGCGTCATTTATTTGTTGATATTGTTCAATGTTTTGTCTTTAGATATCTGTTAAAAATATTTTGTCATGAACTCAACTTTTTATGTGTTTTGTGTCATGACCACTTTTACTATTAAGCACCATGCATAATAGTTAATCTATCTATCTATCTATCTATCTATCTATCTATCTATCTATCTATCTATCTATCTATCTATCTATCTATCTCAGTTTGTTTATACCCTACAAACCAAACTTTTAATGTAAAACGAGTCGCGAAACGTTCCTACATCCGCGTAAATGAATGTAAAACCCTAGCATAACTATATATACATTGCAGCCATCATACATATATGCATTTTACGCATATGCATATATATGCTTTTACGCACATACATAAATATTTTCAACTGTGTATTCAGTCTTCAAAAAGTGATTGCCATTAACTTTTGCACACACTTAATCTACGCCAATGCATATGTGTGACTGCGTATTTACGGAAATCGCATAGGTATTTTAAAACCGCGCACGCTTGTAACTTTGTAGCTAATATTCAAATTCTTGTATGTTATTCGCATATGCGAGCGACAGACACAGGAACTGATGCAATGCTACAATCCGGTGTGACATTTAAGAGGAAGGTCCACATAAAACAAAAAGAGTGTGTGCATTCGTGCAATCGGAAGAGACTTGTACACATGCGCACGCGTGGAACACTAGATTCTGTACACACGAGAGCGTGCTCGGAGGCACGCTGTGTGGAAATTATATGAGATGAGCGAAGAGAGTTGACATGTGTGTTCACTGTAACATTTCTTAATCAAACATTGCAGTGAACCGACGACCTAAAGTGACAATAAGGGACATAAGGCCGATTCATCATCTAGATGCAGAAGCACACGCACACGCACACGCACACACACAAAGAGAGAGAGAGAGAGAGAGAGAGAGAAGAGGCACTTAGCAAAGAAACTAGCAGACAGTGATACACATTAAATACATCTAGGCAAGTACAACCACAGAAATAGAACAAAGACAAACAGATTGACAGAAGTGGATGAGAAGCTGACGAAAAGGCGCACAAATCGACGTAGAGGTTTATAGGCAAATATAGTGACGCATTCACCTCTAAAAACTTGTTCCTCAAAACGGTTTCCTCCAAAATATAAACACTGCTATTTTGCTGTTTTGGAGACACAAATTCAATTACCGCCGAATAGTGTCTCATTCACAGGTGAAGGCATTTTTAAGACAATAAAGTCAACATCTGTCGCTTTTCTATGCCCTTTATGGACATAAGCGGTAGGTACAAACTTAAAGGTAAATTGCTTGCTGGCTGGAGTAAAAAAGGCAAGACAATTACTAAAAGAAACAAAGACATAGATGAACACAGGTTTTCGTGCAGAATGCAATGTATGGAGCATAGTTTCATGCATTTGTGTTTTATCATTCCAGGTGGCTTAATAGGCAATAGTCTGCAAATATGAGCTCATTTACAGAATAATACTACAAAATCAGTCACTTGGAAGAGTGCAAAAAAGCACCCTGAGCAGTCTTTGATGAGAAATCTGTGGGGCGACAGAATTACGACAGAATTATGAAAACGTTCGAAAGATTGCAGAAGATAGTGGAATAAAAGACCCACATAACATAGTGTTATATTTTTACTTCTTTAATATATATATATATATATATATATATATATATATATATATATATATATATATATATATATATATATATATAAAGAGAGAGAGAAATATAGACAGAGAGACAGGTAGAGACAGAGGGGAGAGAGAGAGAGAAAAGTAAAAACTTATCTTAGCCAACGTTTTTCGTCCTCCGAGAAACTTTATTAAGGCGAATGCAAAGATTTTATTTAGCACCAAGTAGTCATTTACAAGAGCAAAATGTTTTACAGCGTTCATTCATATTCCTCACGTTGGCTGAAAAGTCAGGCAAACTATGGACGACACGAAGTGACACAATGCAATGTGTAATAAATGAAAGTGAGTAAGTGATATTTTGGAAAATTTTTTATGCAAATTAGTATTCAAATTATTTTAGTTTGGAATTAATTTATGTGATATATATTTTGAATAAGATGAGGTTGTAAATTTAATTGTTTTCTTTTAATTTTTTAAGATTTTTGTAGTGATGTATCTTGGCTCGGGAAAGTAGTACTTCTTCCAGAAATAGAGATATTGGAAAAAATCCAGGGACACGTTTATATTCCAGAGGACGCAACGCGTCGGCTAAGATAAGTTTTTCATTTGTCTTTATTCATATCGTGTTCAGTATCGGAGATAAAGCATTTATAGATATAGACAGTGTGGACATAGATTCATGCTGATTCTATAAATAGAGCGAAATTATATATATATATATATATATATATATATATATATATATATATATATATATATATATATATATATATATATATATTCCTATGTTCTATCTATCTATCATAATCAGTGATAACTCTAAGTGTTACTTGGGTTCAGACCACTCGACAGAAATCACGTTCCTTCCTTGGGATCATATTTTATTGCCCTTATTCTTATTTGAAACTCAGATCCCTGATTCAAAGGTCACTATCCTGCTCAAAGCACCTTGCCAACGGGCCTGTTCTGGCTTACTAAAATTTTAATTAAAACTTAATATATGTATAATTTAGGGTTTAAGAAGAATTTGTCTTAAATATATGTACTTTCTTTCACTTACTGATGCAAGTTTGAATACAAATTTCAATTTCATTTTCGCAACACTTTTTTTAGAGTCGAAATGAGTAGAAATCGAAACAAGGAGATATACTCATGGAGTTTAAACGAACTTGTGAATTTATTTAGAGTTTCAAGAAGTAAATCTTTAGATAACAGATTGTTCAGTTTGTGCGGTGTTAAAACTTGCTTAATGTGTTGCTTTGATGTAATGTAACGGTTATCTTTGCGGAAAGTGTAATCGGCGAAATGAGTTCAAAACCCGGGCGTTCACATTGCCACGAATGCTCTTGGGAAAAGCATAAAACAGTCTCTTCTCTTTGTCCTCTATTATGGGTTTCATAGTAGAGTAGACTGGGTTCCTTAGCCTTGGGTAGCAACCAGTTCAAGAGAAGGAAATCTCCGAATGTCAAATCGTGGTGAAGGCATCGAAAAACCACTCTGCTATATATTCCCACGAATGTATAGCAATTGACAGATAATAAATAAAAGGAATCTGTGGAGGGTCATGATCGTCTACATCTTGAGGGGACGTCGCATCAAGAGTTCTGTAACCAATTAGGTTCGTGAAGATATCATGTACTGTAGCCATAACATCAGTAGCATGTCTAGATTGTCTGACGGAGCCCATCCCTCTTCAGTTTGGTTTTGAATTCAGAATTTTCCTTCTACTAGTTTAGTTACCACATTAAGGCAAGAGGGCACAGTTAACCTTACTATTTAACCTATAGCTATTTTCGGGTGGGGATGGAGATACAGATTCCTACTATTCCTAACGTGTGAAAGTGAAAGTAAGTCCGATGACTTCTTTTTTCGATTCACTAACCGTTACACTAAGGGATATGCCATTTAAAAAAAAATCTATGGCAAAAGTTACTTTGGCAATACACAACATTTTACTGGCATTTATTTGAAAAGTAACTAATTATATTTATTTCGCTACACTAACAACAGACTCTGAAGACTCGGCATGACAGAAGAGAAATGCTAAAAATGATGACAGCTCAAGTTGAAACTCAAAACTGTTTTTTCGGATGATAATGCGTTGGCCAATGATGAGGTCAAACTGGAAGAAAAATGATGTCCTCTGCTTAAAATTACAAGGTTATTTTTGTTGACTTCTCAAACGTATCCAAGATGCACACACACACACACACACACACACACACACACACACACACACACACACACACACACACACACACACACACACACACTTCTTATTTTTTCGTCTTTTTCTTGTAAGTGAAGGAAAAGGAATATTTAAGAAATATTTTTCGTTTCAAGCCTTTCTTTGATTTTTTTGAAGATTCTTTTTCTGTTTTCTCTTTTTTTTCTTGCTTCAATTTTCTTTTCTTATTTTTCCTACTTTTCTTACCAGAAACTATTCTTTCTTTTACCTCGTATATTTTTCATCAATCTTTTAGACATGTTTATTGTTATTTTTTTGAGAAAGGAAGACAGAATAAATTGAAAAATAAATAGAACAGTTAAAAAAAGTAAGAGAGAGGGAAAGTATGAGAGAGATTTGGGATCTTTTAGGAGTGTCCAACTTGATTATACACAGTAGGAGAATCTGTAATCGGACACCGGCGGACACTGACTGTCAATCATGTTTTTGCAAGCACCACGGACATACATCAAACCATGTACATGTATGCATACACACATATATACTCAAAACAGTAATATCATGCTCACAGCGCACATAAAACTCATATACATCGAATAATAAAAAAGAAAATTAATGTTAAAGAATAACTGATACAAACGTACAACAATGCATAAATAATTACTGGATATTTTATGTATGAAAAATATTTTTATAGATATTTTATATAAGAAACGCAAAGTTACAAATAAAGTTGAACTTTGGACAAAAGTTAAACATTGATCTGAAAAATTCACTGTGCAATACTTGAGGTATGTGATTAATATTCACCAACGAATTAAGGATGTTATTATATATATATATATATATATATATATATATATATATATATATATATATATATATATATATATATATATATATAGGGGTGTCAGTAGGATGTAAAATAATATCCGTACAAAGGTTTTTTTCTCTCTTCACATATTGAAGCCATTAACGCAGCTAAAATTTTTAAAAAGGAAAATTTTCTAGCCGTAGCGTCTGATAAAGATCTTTATTATATCTTCTCTATATAACAAAACACTTTACACACACACGGGTTTGTCTTTCATTCTGTACTGAAGACGACGACTATCAAGAGGCGAAACGTGTATTTTAATAGCTTTTCCATTTTGTCCCATTTATTTACACGCACACACACACGCGTGTACACACACACACACACGCACACACACACGCACACACACACACACACACACATATATATATATATATATATATTATTAAAAAAGAAACAGAGAGATAAGGAATACAGTGATAGATATAAAACCATATAGAATAAGTTAATTAGGAAGATGCGAATGTCTTATTATGGATGTGAAAGTTGCTGTCAACAAAGTGTATAAAGTCATGAGCACATGCAGCCACAAGAACACAACCACATCAACATATTTGATACATATCACAGAGAGATAGACAGAGTGAGTCTGACACAGAGAGAGAGAGAGAGAGAGAGAGAGAGAGACAGACAGACAGACAGACAGACAGAGAGGCAGGCAGGGGTATCTTTTATGAGGTACGTTTTACTTATATGTACATACGTGGCAACCACTAGAAATTTAACAGAAGGAATTGTGAATGACGTGGCAGAGTGTGACGGTAAAGGCGAACGAAGACTTGGAATCCTATATATTATATGACTAAGATTTGGCACATTCAAAGATAGAATCAAACCCATGTCTTTACTGGAATTCATGCCTGCAGGAATATATATTTCCGCGTTTGTTCAACAGATGTCAATATAAAAAATATCCTAGCTGAATATATTTTCGATAACGGAAAGATTCTCTAAGTATGGATGGAATTTTATTTGAAGGTAGAAACCTTCGCATCAGAATTCAATCAATTATTTTACCTGAATTACTTCAAGCTTGTTCCAATCAATTTTCGTTCTGTAAACAGGGAATTCAATCTGACTTTATTTATTTGCGGCCCACCTTGAACTGTATCGCTTCTGATGCACTTCTCGGGAAAAAAGACCTGACAAATAATTATTAGATTAGGATTACGACTAATGTTTCATTTATTATATCTGCTTTTTGATTTCAAAGCAACTAAAACTTTGAAATTTGATCACTCACCCAAGAAATTGAAGTCATCAATGTTTGCTGAGGCATAACATTTTACCGTGTTTTTTTGTAAACATTCAGAATTAAAATGCATTATTAGTAAATACAATTACTAGTTTGAAATTGGTAAACTGATTCAGCATTCAGCATAAAGATAAAGAAATAAAAGAAAAACATAGTCAACAATCGTGACAAATATCGATCTTATCGTATTCAGATAGTCAATAAAAGCAAATCGTTCATCCTATAGTGTGTTTGTACCTGCAACGAATTATGAGAAACTGGCAATATGCAAATATCTAACAAAAATTAACATATTATAGCTGTTGTAAATAGGTCAATGTCTGATCCTTACCCCCTCCTCACTATTAAGTATTGCAATAAAAATAAATTTAAAAGCATTCCTATCTCTCCTTTCCCTCTCTAATTTCGATCAGGTCTGTCATACTATCTCTCACCACTCTCTATATCACCTTATCACAACTTAATACTACCCCTCAAAAGTGTAAAAATTATATGTAAATTTAAATTCATTTTTTCATCCTTAGAGGTGAGGTCTGATGATCCAGGGGAAAAGAAACTCCCGGGGAAATAAATTATAACCATGGACCCTTAAAATTGTCTGTTTTCATTAAATTAAATTAATCGCTCCGATATAACATTGAACTCTACGGATTTCATCCTCCTTTTCCTATACGTATTACCAAGATTTTCATTACTTAACTATATATATATATATATATATATATATATATATATATATATATATATATATATATATATATTCTGATTTAGCCTCGTATAATTTGTACGAAAGTTCTATCTGATTTTATCGTGTATATTACAAATGAAGAGGTTAATGCTTGTAGAATTATTTAATCTTCAATATAACTTCCATTGCTTCCTATAAGCCCATGCAATATGTCAGCAAGTTTATAGATACCCCATATATAAAAACTTTTAAGTTTGATCTAACATACGAGATCATGTCATGTTCAAACTATTCTCTTGATGTCAGCCTTAAGCCATCCAAATGGTCTCTAAAACCCTAAACAAGTGATAATTAGAAGAACCAACATTGGGCGAATATGAATATGAAACAATTTTGCCCAACTGTGCTCCCTTAAGAAGTCTTTAGTGAATTGTACAGTGGCCATTATCATGATTAGGGATAACTTCCATTCTGTTCCTTAAGGATGGGCATTTTCTGTCTGAAACTGCTTTCAGAAGACGAAGTTGTTGGTAGTAGAGATCAGTATTGATTGTCTGATTATTATCTAAGAGTTCATAATGGGTGATTACTTGAATATCCCACCATACAATTAACATAATCTTCTGTGGATGAAGTTCTCTCGATTGCTGAACAGGTCTGTTTCCTCAACTGGCAAAGGATCCATTTTTAATCACCAGTAACAAGCCTGTTCAAAATGGGCACTTTAAGTTGTCCTGTAAGCAATGACTCACAACAATCAACACGTCGTGGGCAATTTTCTGGAAACATATCTTGCGGGACTCATTTTCCAACCACAGAAACTTTTCCAATCCTTTTTAATTCGTGGAAAACTAACATTAAATCTATGAGTTCTATAGCTGCAGTGGCAGAATTTACTGTAACAGATTTAATATCCTCTTGATCGAGTCTTATTGGACGATCCACACTTGACTCGTCCTCTAGACTAACATCCTCAATTTTGAAAACTGTAAAATCTTTCACACAATGCATTCACCACATCAGCGTGATGGATGGATTTTGGTATTGCACTTGTGTTTTCAACATTTTCACCCCAAAATTAGGACAAAACATTCGTTCCGTATGACATATATATATATATATATATATATATATATATATATATATATATATATATATATATATATATATATATATATATGTATATTTGTGTGTGTGTGTATTTAAAAAATTAGGAGATCAACCAATTTTTTAACTTTTAAATCTCTGCACGTTAAATGTTTATTTTTATTTTCTTTATATGCGTATTGAGCACTATTTAATACAACTGTCTCTTGGTCTAATTTAACTTTGCCCAATAACTGTGTTATAATTATAATATATATATATATATATATATATATATATATATATATATATATATATATATATATATATGAAAAATTATAAAATGTTTGTATTCATTTATCTCATAAATCATATCTATTTTAAGCATACAAAATTATTTTTTCCCACAACCACATAATAATGGCGCGTTTAGTAAGGATCAAACTCAGTACAGTTGGCAAAATTGCTGAAAGTATTTGGGTTTCGTTCCCGAGTAAAATATCGAACAACTACCAATTCTTTAGTCTACATTTATCATTTAACGATTCTTCTATTGGTTATTGTTTCGCTTTTTGTGTTTCTGTTGATCTAACATTTATTTGTTACGATTTTCTACACAGTTTTCCTTTATTTTTTCTTTGTATCGTTTTCATTTTTCTTCCTAGCTTGTTATATTTTTCAACTTCCAATTCTAACTTTTTAAAATATGTTCAATCTTTTCCAGTTTTCTTTCTTTCTTTCTTTCTTTCTTTCTTTCTTTCTTTCTTTCTTTCTTTCTTTCTTTCAGTCACTCACTCACTCACTCATCCACCATTCACCAAACAATCCCGTCTGTAACATTTGTTTTTTATTTCATATCTTTAGACATTTTGAAATCTCTTCTTCCGGTTATTCGTTCATGAACTAATCAATTTCTTTTACTTATTTTCACTATTACCTCGTTTCTTTATTGTTTAGAAAATGCATCACAATTATAATCATTTTAACTTTTTTCTGTTGCCGTTATATTCACTCCTTTCATTTCGATAGAGACACCGTTTTGAATTTTTGGCGTCAAATGACGCCAAAAAAATAAAGAAAATTCTTCTATTCTTAGACAAAGAATCAGAGGAATTAATGTCGCGTCTTAAGACAATCTACTCTTTCTTATTCTCCATTTCTCCTCTTCCCCAAATCTTATTCTTATTTTTTCTGTTTCTTTTTCTGTAAAAGCTAAATCAACGTCTCTTATTTTTCTATTTTGTGCGCAATTTCTTTTTAGTAAAATAATTTTAATTTTTCAAAAATCATTTTTCTCTTTCAGAAATATTTTTGTTTACATCCTTTTTTTTTTACTATTTCTGTCTTACTTCTACGGCTTGTTTTCTTATGTCTTTTCATCGATATTCGTATCTTTCGATTTTTCTGTTTCATTTACACATTACTCGCTTGTCTCTACTTTTTCCATCTTCTTCCTTCCATTCGTTCTTTTCAACCCATTCTTTCTTTTTATTTTACGAACATCATTATTATTATGGTTCCACTTTTCCCTTTTCACTGTTCTGCGACTGTTCTTTATTCTTTTAATTCTTAGTCATTCTTCTATTTTTCATATTTTTCAGTTAGCGTTATATTCACTCGTTCTTTGCATTTTTAAATTATACTGTATGCTTCTCACTGTAGCATTTTCTCGTTTATTTCCATTTAGTCAATTCTTTCTTTCTTGTTTGTCTTTATATTTTTACTTGAGTCCTTTATGTTTTCTCTATGTTGTTTCTCTACAAACCTTTCATCTTTTAATAAGGCGCTTATATTCGTCCTTGTTTTTACCATTCTATTGTCATTCGGCATTCTCTTTCGAAATCCCCTTTTTCTTACTTTTCTCTATCTCCTTATTTCCCATCTCTCCCCCTCTGAAAATTTTTCTTCACACTTCCCAAGGCGCATTCTGGATTTGTAACAATAAACTATCATTATTCGCCATTATTCTTACGAGTTGCCAAATTTGATGCTAAATAACAGAAAATATTTTTTGGAGTTTGGGTGGAGGTGAGAATAAAAATAGAAAATGACTAAAGAAGATATGAGAAAGAAATTATAAGGAATGATAATTTCTTGAGAATAGAAAATTGTGGCTTCAGATTTGTGTGTCTCCATATTTCTGGCGGCAAATCAATGACATTTTATGGACTTACACACACACACACACACACACACACACACACACACACACACACACACACACACACACATACACACGTTTGACAAAACATACACATATATGCGTATGCATGTGAATGTGGGTCGTTGTGTGAGCCCATGCACATTTTCAGAAATATGTTGAATTATTTCAGCGACAAATTCAGTGGTCGAAGAGTGACATTTGTTCTTCATAATGCGTGTAAAAGAAAACACGAGGATAAAATCAATTAACTTTTTAACATATCTATCTATCTATCTATCTATCTATCTATCTATCTATCTATCTATCTATCTTATCTATCTATCTTAAAACGTACCATACTTATCGGAGGTTTCGCAATTCTTCCCTTTTCATTATCCAGATAAGAAAATATCAATATTTTCGATACAATTATTATTTCTCTAGATAGCTGTTGAATCCTTTATTAATTAAAATTCTGTTCACCTTAACAAATGTTGGATTATATAATTTTATGTATAACAATAGGTGTCATTATATATATATATAAATATATATATATATACATACATACATACATATATATATATATATATATATATATATATATATATATATATATATATATATATATATATATATATATCGGTTCATGAGTAATTTCCTTGTGTTAATATGAGTTATAGAAAAACTCGCTAGAGTATAATGGATAGCGTCTCGGACTGAGGAGTTGCTGAGCTGATTTCGAATTCCAGTTGAATTCATTACGTGCTAATTCACTTACGTCCTAATACTCTGGGAAATTCTCTCCCCTTCTACGGGTAAATACGAGCACAGGCTGGATCGTGTAGAATTGGTTGGTGGCTAGTCTAGGAGAGTTAAAATTTTGAATTCAATCCAGCCTGGAGAGGGTTGGGCGCCGTCATGCTATCTTGCCCAAGACACGCCACTGCGGCTGCAGTACTTCTGGTGCCTCTACGACTCTAATGCGTTACGGATCTCGTGCAACACACGCACACACACACACACACACACACACACACACACACACATATATGTATATATATATATATATATATATATATATATATATATATATATATATATATATATATACACGAAGATCATAGAACTATTTCTTTTGAGAAGTTTTTAGTTTTTCTAAAAAGTTACTTAATTGAAATTCCAAGATGATAGATGCATTAGCCGATATTATTTCTGGACGTACATTTAGCTATCTGTCGATATTTTCGAGACGAGGCATTGCAATTAATTACACTATTTACATTGTTCAGACTGTTTTCCTCATCTTTGTTGTCATATTTACGACGTTTCAAGCCTGAAGAAAACTGGAGAATCAACGGTGGAAACTTTGTGAATATGGTAACAAATATGAGAACAACAGTCTGAACAATATAAATAGTGTCAATAAATACTTTCAGTCAATTTAAGGCTGTTTCAGTAGGGTACAAATGAATTTTTTGAAAAGAATGAAAAACTCATCTAAAATCTGATGAAACATTTTCCAACTTAAAATTTGAAGTCACAACATGTGACATGATAAAAAGACAAGATTAAATTTAGCAATAAGAAAGAAAACAAGAAAAACAAATAAAAATCTTCTAAAAATATTTCCGCGCATTGAATTTCAATATTACAATATGCAAATATGAAAAAAAGAGAATTTGTTCTCATGTACGAGTGTTGATCAAAAAGTATCGGAACTGGTGCTATAAAAATAAAACTACAGCACATATCAATTCGGTATTTATCTCCTTCTAATTAGTTTCCATTGTGAAGCCACATTTTGTCATATTTATTATTTAGATTTGTGCTGAAAAATTCTCAACTTAACCATTTCTTCAAATCTGACCAAATGAACAAACATCATATTTATTTTGGAAGGATGTCTTGGTCAGGCCGAGAACTATCCATTATGCTTATTTATTTTGTAAAGAGAATATAGTGTGTTGTTGTTAAGTAGTTATTTTTGTTTGTTTATATAGTTTTAAAATAATTTAGTAAATCTTTTAGAAATACAAGAAACCAAATGATGTGAAAAGGATTACGTTGTACTACATTTTAATTAGTCAGTAAATACATAATGATGCGTAGTAAAATAAATCAATGAAATGGATTCAGTGAAATTCTTAGTATATGAGCCCTGAATGGAAATGAGGTTGCAGTTGATGGTTGTGTTTCAAAGCCTTACGATAAATTTAGTTTGGTCTATGATTTTACCTTCATTTTCATGAAATAGTCAACATGCACATTCTTTAAATTTAAAACGCTATTTAAAATAGAAAAATTATCGTAGTTAATAACATCTTTAAAAAATTATGTTTAAGTAAATTATGCATATCTAAGAATACTTACGCGCATATATTTGCATTACGAAACTGGAAGTGTTATCCTAATTCTATTGATCTTTTATTAATCCTGTTTAAAGCCAGAGATTATTGATTTCTCTTTATAATGTTATGCGAGCGACAGCGTGGCTAATAAAATTAAAGCAAATATAAATTGTCAAATTATATAAAGAATTCATGAGACAGCTTTCATCTTAACATCACTGTTTTTGACATTTAAAAAGACATTGTTAACGATTCAAGTGAACAAAATAGCAACTGGCTAATTTGAAGACTTTTATCACCTGGTCAAACTACTGTCGGAATTGTGTGGGCAAAAAATAAAATTTCTAATTTTGTCAATAAAAACTAACTTTAAGATTATTTTTAACTTTATCGAATAACATTATTGTTATGAGTCCTTACCTATAACTACAGAATGAACTCTTCCTAATACTATGTATACTACGCCTCTCAAGAGAGAGGGACGAATCGAGTCGAGCCGATAGTAGTTCACTCCAAACCAAACTGACAGTCATACTAACACCTTCCACATCTTGTATTATTATTCCGTGTAATATATCTTCGTTATTTCTACTCTTGTGTTCGTGTTGTTCTTCCTTGATCCTAACTTGGACCATAACAGTGGAGACGAGGATATTGAAGAAACAAATTCTACGCGGAGAATCTAAAGAAAAAAAAACTTTTTGCTATCGGTCGTCCATAATAGATGCGACGGAGGTATTAAAAAAAATAAACAAGTTCTACGCGAAGATAACAAAAAAGAAAAAAATTTTTGGGACACCAACCGTAACAGTGGTAACGAAGACACGAATTTTACCTGTCAGCTAGAACAGAATCGAATTCTATGCAGAAAAATCTTTTCTACTAAGGTTCCAGAACAACAGGCGACAAAGACCTGAAGTCTACACTGAGAAAAAAGGAGAAATCATTACGGTGTAAACATGGAAGACTTTAAGGCAATCATATTGGAACTAATGAAAATGCAATTCGAGCAGCAACAAAAAAAAATGAGGAAAGATAGACTAGGCTCGAAGAAAAACAATTAGAAATTCAACAGAAAAACGAAGAAAAACTATTGGAAATTCAACAGAAAACGAAGAGAAGCAACTCAAACTACAAGAATTACTACTACGGGCAGTAACAAATAAAGAGCAACATTCTGGAAATAAAACGGCATTCTCGCAAAATGCTATATGGAGCTCTATCAAAGACTTCACTTATGCACCGGAAGAAGACAAAACCTTCGCGGCTTACTTCAGAAGATATGAAGATTCATATGAGTTTGCAGGAATTGGTCAGATGCGAAAGAAGTACATCTACTACTGAGAAAACTAGGGTCAAGCGAATACACTAAATTCGTAGACTACATCCTCCCGAGGAAAACGAATGAGTTGACTTTCAAGGAAGCCGTGAAACTTTTAACGGAATAATTTAGTCCGAACACTTCACTATTCCACAAAAGGTGGAAATGTTTAAATTTATAAAAAAGGATAGCGAAGACTATATAACATTCGCTTCCGTAGTAAACAAACACTGCGATGACTTTAAGTTATCTGAAGTCAGCCCTGACAATTTTAAATGTTTGATATTCGTCCAAGGCCTGGTTTCGACTAAAGATGCAGAGATCAGACGGTGAATTCTAACAAAACTTGAGAGTGAACCAGAATTGACGCTACAAAAATTGGCTGAGGACAGTCAGAGATGTATAAGCGTAAAAAGGACTTGAAAGATATCGAAGAGTCTGGCGTCGCTCACATACGAAAAGTACAACGACAAACACGTTTTCTACCTCCTCAAAAACAAACCAAACAAATTGTTTTACTACAAAAAGTCAAATGAAACCTCAGAAGAAACCACCACCCAGTCCATGCTATCGCTGTGGGACATTGCATTGGTACAAAGATTGTTCACACCGCTATAAGACTTGTCTGTCGTGCAATAAAGTGGGACATAAAAGTTCGCACTGTAGAACAAAGAAAGAAAACAAAAGCCGAGTAAGAGTCACTAGAACAGACCAAGCGGACGGGATAAATATACGAAAATACGTACAAGTAGAAATGTTAAAGATCAGATTTAACCATTATTAGCTTACAGACGTGGAAGAAATTAAACAAACCGACCATGTTGAGAACAGATAAAATAGCCAGGTCGGTAACAGGGAGAAAAATCAAATTTAAGGGGGAGATTATCACAAATGTGACGTTCAACGGGATGACAAAGAAAAAGATGTATGTTCTAAAAAATACGGAAAATTTATTTGGAACTGACTGAATGCAGAAATTTGACCTCTGGGATTTACCGATAAATACATTCTGCCAAAAAGTGGAAAGGTTATCGACCGAGGCAGAGAAATTGAAGGAGAAATTAAAGGCAAGTTTCCCCGACGTATTTTCAGCCGACCTCGGGTGGTGTAAAAAAAATGTCAGCCAAAATCGAATTAAAAGAAAATGTACAACCCATTTTCAAGAAGAAAAGAAATGTACCTTTCGCATCATTAGAAAAAATAGACGAAGGGTTGGATAGACTCGTGAAAACGGGTATATTGACAAAGGTGGAATATAGTCAATGGGTGGCACCTACGGTTTATGCGAAAAGAAATCGGGTGAGATACGAGTATGCACTGATTTCTCGACGGGATTGAATGTAGCGATTAAGGATTATCACTATCCTCTCCCTAATTCAGAGGAAGTTTTCACAAAGTTGAACGGAGGAAATTTTTTCTCAAAGATAGACTTGAGCGAAGCATACCTACAAGTACCAGTAGATGAGGAAAGTTCGAGGTTGTTGTGCATAAACACACATAAAGTGTTATATAAGTTCCAGAGATTACCATTCGGGATCAAGGTCGCGCCGGCGATATTTCAGCAAATAATGGACACTATGCTAGGCGGACTGGATTTCACGATCCCATACCTTGATGACATCCTGATAAATAGCAAAAATATTGAACAACACTGGAAACACGTTCAATAAGTTTTCAGGCAGATACAAAATTACGGTTTTAAGATAAAGGAAAATAAATGTGACTACTTTATGAAGGAGATAACATATCTGGACCATATTATTGACGAAGAAGGAAAAGAGCCACGTCAATAAAAAAAAAAATGCCGGCTCCAAAAAGTTTAGCCGAATTACAAAGCTTCTTGGGCTTAGTAAATTATTATCAAGAATTTATTCCTAACATGCACAAATACGCGTACCCCTAAACGAACTGTTGAAGAAGGAAAAAGTTTGGGAATGGTCATATAAATGTCAGAAAACTTTCGACAAAATCATTAAGACTGTAAAAGCAGATTTATTTTTAGCGCATTATGATTCAAAATTGGAAATAATAGTCGCGAGTGACTCGAGTGTTTATGGTGTTGGGGCATATATACTTCATAAAATGCCGGATGGGTCACTAAAACCCATCGTGCATGCATCAAGAATTTTTGTACCAACGTAACAAAATTACTCGCAAATCGAAAAAGAAGAGCTAGAGATTATTTTTGCGGTTACGAGATTCCACAGATATATTTACGGTAGATTTTTCATCTTACAGACGGACCACAAGCCGTTATTGACAATATTTGGATCAAAGAAAGGTCTACCTGTCTACACTGCTAATAGATTGCTAAGATGGGGGACTATTTTATTAAACTATAACTTTAAATTGGAGTATCTTCCATCAAACAAAATCGGGCATGCAGATGGTCTTTCGAGACTAATACCAAAGAAAACGGAGCAATTAGAAGATTCATTAATTGCAGCTCTACGATATGAGGAAGATATTAGAAAAACATTATGTAGTACAACTCGAAACCTCCCCGTCACATTACAGGAAATAAGAAACGAAGCAGTGAATGACGAATTTATAAAGGAAACGAAAACAAAAATTGTAGGAAAAGATAAGCATATATCTGACAGTTTTTCGTTATGTGATAATGTTCTGCTATATAATGAAAGAGTAGTAACCCCGAAAACTCTACAAAGGCGAATCCTCAAGAATTTTCACATGGACCACCCAGGAAAGAACAGGATGAAATCCTTAATGCTAAATTACGTGTACTGGCCAAACATGGATCAAGATTTTATACATAGGGTGGACAAATGCAAGGGCTGTTCCTTAGCAGCCAAGGCACCTCCGATCACTCATAAGCCATGGCCTAAGACAGATCGACCGTGGTCGAGAATCCATGTACATTTCGCAGGTCCATTAGAGGGTTTCTACTAGTTGATTGTACTAGACAGTTACAGCAAATGGCCAGAAGTTGTAGAAAACCTACTTCTGAGACTTCAATAAATTGCCTTCACGAGCTTTTTGCTCGATTCGGAGTGGTTGATTTTTTAGTCACCGGATTTTCAAGAATTTTGTGAAACTTTTCAGGTGAAACACATCAAATCCCCGCCATATCACCCAAGATCAAACGGGCAAGCGCAGAGATTTTATTTTAAAAAGAGCACTAAGGAAAGCTTATGACATATCAACAGAAAAAGCTTTACAACAATTCTTGCAACTGTATAGAATTACACCAAACAGTACTGCGCCATCGGCATTATCGCCGGCTGAAGTAATGTTCGCCCAAAAATTAGATTGGTATTCGACAAATTACTGCGAGAACAGACAAAGCAATCACCAACGTCGTTTGTACCAAAAAGAAAATTTAACCCAGGGGAGAAAGATTTTTTAAAATGTTCAAAACAACACATCCTCTTGGGAGCCAGGTACAATAGAGAAACGAATCGGGAACGTGATTTACATAATTCAGGGTCCGAAGTTCTCGCATAAAAGGCACTTAAATCAGATCAGAAAGAAGCTGTCAGAGGATTCTAACGGTCTACCTCAGGAAGAGGAGGAAGTAATGGACACAATATTTGACACATTCAATATGCAAAGACCTCAAGCAATTTTAGAACCGCTGAAATCAAGCAGAAAAAGAAAATTTACAGAGCCTTTGATGATTAATCCGAAGAGGAAAAAATATTAAAGACCCCTGCGAGGTAAAAGCTTGGGAGGGGGGTGTTATGGGTCCTTACCTATAACTACAGAATGAACTCTTCTTAACACTATGTATACTACGCCTCTCAAGAGAGAGGGACGAAACGAGTCGAGCCGATAGTAGTTCACTCCAAACCAGACTGACAGTCATACGAACACCTTCCCATCTCCATGTAATATATCTTCTTGTGTTCGTGTTGTTCTTCATTGGTCCTAACCTGGACCATAACAATTATTTACTTGTTTCGATATGAAATAACCTGAACAATTTTAAGAGGTTCGGTAATTCACTGAACCTTCTGTATAAAGTGCAATTCATTATAGGCATCTAAGTTGATATTTTACCTTTCTTAAAATAAACCAAATGCTATATACTTTCTCCTATCTTCAGTTAAAGAAAAGATGTGCCAAATTTTACATTTGTAAAATCCATGCTAAGTACAAAGAAAAGCGATCTTTTTGCATGAAACTAGTTAAGACAAAATACTTTTAATATCTTTTAACAACAAACACGACCAAACATAGTTACGTGCTTAGAGCAGTGGAATGCAAGATTAAATAATCGAAATTACTCTTCCAGGTTCAGCTATTTTACATTCTTTAGAGTAATTAAAGAAATTAATTTAGTTTAAATGCATTAATTTGATAAATTTCTTGGATTTTGTTTCAGTAATTCAAGTTGTATCTGTTATCCTTTTCTCTTTTCATGAATTGTTCTTTCTGTCTATTTTTCTCTCTTTTTCGTTTCACATTCAATTTTTCAATTGTCCATTACATTTGTCTTCTCTCCTGTCTGTAATTATTCCCGTTTGCCCATTTATTTGTCTGACTGTGAATCAATTTTTTCAGCTCCTTTTCCTATCGGCTGACAGATGTTTTGATGGATGGATCTTGAGTCTCCCTATTTTAATAATCATTCCGCTAGTGTCTGATATCTTGGTGAATAAATCCTGCCAAAATATCAAGAGCTCATTGGAAATGAAGATATCGAAATCCCGCGAAATGGTAATATGGCATCCTAAATAACGAAGCAGCTCTGTTGCATTTGACGCCCATGATTTCATTCTTCACTTTCATCTCTTTTTTTGTTATTTACTTTTCATTTAGTTGTCGACTCTTTGTTTGCTGTTGGTCTTGATAGGGAACGGATATGTGAGGTCACTGATGCGCAACCGTACCGGAAACGGACAGTGGTTACTTCCGGTTCCGGTTGAGTGACTGTAAATCAGCAATTAAATGAGCGTAAGAAATGGATTTGGATAGAGAGATACAAGTTTATTTTAGTTTGAATACGATTATGAATATCAAAGCGGATTAATGTGTAACTTCAGAAATGTGTATATGGCATATACACAATGTGTGAATATGTAAATGCTGTCATATACGCAAACATATGTCTGCACAAACGCGTAAATGTGCGCGTGGTGCAGGGAAGTTTTAGGATAATATTTTGCTTAAAAGTATTTATCTACTTTTTAATGTTATAACCCTTCAGAACGTAGGCGACCATTGTTCTCCACAGTCTCCCTTTACTTTATAATCTGTGAATTGCATACATTCTTGTGAAAGATTGTGAAATGGTTTCCCTTTGTTTGTTTTATGAATGCAGAAATTTATTTCCCTTAGATTGGCTGGAGAAGCCAATCTACCCTGTTAATTAACTCACAGCTAGGTGGTAACAGAAGAGATGCTTTTCTCAAGGTTATTTGTCAAAAGTAAGCGCAACAAACTAGCTGGAAATTTGAGCTGTTCTCGGTTTCCACTTCTTACGCCGATACCTACACATCCTATTTGGTTATTACTAAAATACCAGTTTTTGTGCCTAATTTTTATCTCGTCAAAACTGCACTTAAAATTTTAATCATTAAGACAATTTTCATTTTCAGTGTAGGAGTGGATTCTTAGAAAATGTCTGTCTCATTCTTTCGAAGATAGGCAGTTTACTACTGTTCAAGAGAATCACAGAATTGGGTTTTGCTATTCAGTTTGAGCCATTTTTCACATGTTTTATGAAACTTCAAAATGATTATGAATGTTGTCAAATTCATAAAATGTTTTTAATATAAATGCCAAGAAAGGAAAAGCTGATCTTATCTCGAAATGTCATCTTTGTTTTCAAATATTTTTACTTCTCAATTTCTTATCCAAGTCGTTACAAAGGATTAATCTTCTGATAAAGCTAAGGACAATTTATAATTTTTGAAAACAGATATAAATTGCTATCCTTCCTCCATAAATAGCATCACTCTTCATGCAGACGATTAATTTTCTTTTGCAGTTCCCATCGTCAATTCTTGGAATAGTTCACTCTCTCCCGGATATATTTGACCAACCGTGAAGTAAACTGTCTTCTATATTCTAATAAACATATTTATCATTTTACTGAAATAACGTTCCATCTTCTACCGAGTGACAAATGGGAAAATCCGTCTTTTATAGCCGAAACTGTACACACACGCAGACACAAACTTGCCAGTAGATGACACACTTCTAAAGAACATCCATTTTCTCTTTAGTCCCGTTGCTGTGAACGCATAGAAATTTAATACAAACCCTTTGACAATTATTCATAATTTTCGTCATAAATGTTAATCCCAATCATAATATGAATGAATATACACAAAATCAACGATGCCTAATGAAAAAAAATGTTTACGGGATACAAGTCGTTCTATAGATATAAATAGTACAGGAATGAAATATGAACGTTTATGTAGACATTTGATAATTGTTATATCGTCTATATACAAATCATTCTTATAAAATCCATGTTATGCATTGTAATAATGGGCATATAGAGATAAATTAAATATAACACAATATAAGAGCAAACATCCAGACATATATAGACTAAAAGAAACACAAATACGCATTTTTTCATGTCGTGGAGCATCACGGTTCTCTACAGTTTCGTTTTCGTTGTAATATTCAACGCCATTATCATGCATCTTGTAATTATCTACAAAGAATATTTTTCTTCTTCTTTCTTTTATCTTTATTGTCCGAATTCACAGGATAATTCGGTTGTACTAATGTCATTTTGTACCCAATAATGTAATTAAAAGATGCAGCACCTAAAAACATACCGCGACAAGGCGTTTATGCCTCCCTTCCCAGTGACTTGTACACATTAGGAGCAACATAATATTCTAAATAATAAACATAATATATCTTATACATCATTATAATATATATATATATATATATATATATATATATATATATATATATGCTAAGAAGAATTTGGTAATCCGTATAGGTTGTCCCAAAAAGGATGAAATACTGAGGGCTCAATGTAAATCCAGAGCTAATAATTTAAAGGAAAAACAGACCACTTTAAGGCTCCATATATATATATATATATATATATATATATATATATATATATATATATATATATATATATATATATATATATATATATATGTATATTATATATATATATATATATATGTATATACTAAATAATGAAGGGCAAGTGGTATGTTGATGTAACAAGAAAGGTTGCTCACTCGATACCCAATGATAGAAAATATTTTTAACTATCCAATTTAACTATACATTGCTTTGATTGACTCGTGTCCTTAACATACCTGGCAACTGCAAATTTCTTGTCCCATTGATGTTGCCTGATAAAAAATACCCAAATAGTTGCCGCGTCGGATATAGAATGAATCGTCATTTTACCCCGAACAATAATTCTGTAGTCAAACGGTATTAAGTCTTGTCCATATCTTATGGCTGCCACAGTTATACTACCACTGCTACATTACTTCTTTACCTACCTCGTCAAACTTGTCATTTGACTGGGAATGTTTTACAAAACAACCAATTTTCTACTTTATATCAATTTTTGGCACTTCAGTTTATATGCACACTCACATACATTTCTCGGTGTGATTTACTTACCTGAATGTGAATATATATATATATATATATATATATATATATATATATATATATATATATATATATATATATATATATATATATAAGACATTTATAATATGTTTAACGTTCTTTATATATATATATGTCTTTATGTCTTAAATGTCTTTATATATATATATATATATATATATATATATAAAGACATTTATAATATGTTTAACGTTCTTTATATATATATATATATATATATATATATATATATATATATATATACACACACATATAGGCACATATACATATATATATATATATATGTACGTATGCAAATATGTATGCATGTGTATATATAAGTATGTATGTATATATGCAAATAGTTATATGTATATATGTATGTATGTATGTACACGAATGGATACTGAAATGATCTAGGCCCAACAAGGAAGATCAGGTTGGTCAGGTAAGTAAATTACGCCGAGAAATGTGTCCGAACGTGTGTATGTTGTGTGTAAATTACTATTTGTGTGTGCGTGTGCGTATCTGTTTACAAAAATATGAATATATATCATTTTTCTCTCATACATACATTTGTAGACAAATATATACAAAGCAGATATATGCTGATATACATTTAGTAAGTGTGTGTAAGCACGAATATGTGCACATATAGGTATGCATGTATGAATACACATAGGCATATTTATAAATGCATGTAATTTTATCAACATATGTGCATTTTAAGCTGAAATCTAACTTTGTATCTATTCAAATGAATATAAAATTGTCTCGATGCTTGTGTATTTGTCTGAAATGTCTAGAATTTTTGTGTGCAATACGTCTATAAATATGTCTGTTGATGGTGTCTGTATAAAGCATCATATTTGCGTGTCTAGCGTGACTAGCGTCTGCTACACAACGTCCGGCCAACTAACCGACCATCGTCTTTCAGTAATAACTCTCCTTTCTGATGGCCACTGACCACCCGTACTTGAGCACATTCCAAACTTTATCTCAGCCATCGCCAAGTGTCCAGTCTCTTATCTTTAAGACTACTTTCTATAATCGCTCCACTTGACAGATAATCTTCTTCATCGCTAATCTCTCCATGGAATTCTGCGGGTCGGGATGTTGGGGATGGCAGACAGCCGTATTGAACGAATATGGGCAAGAGTAACGAATGCTGTTTTTCTCTTTCTGGGTACGTTTCTTACTTTCTTGTATAATTGCATTTCCTGTCAGGATATGGAGAAAGTGTAAAGAAATAAATAAAAATAGAGTGTGTATACAAAATTTTGGATCGGTGTGTGTGTGTCTGTATTTTATTTTGAGATCATGCGACAGTCTATAACGGATACAAATGAGATTATTCAGACAATGTGATATAGTATTTAGGGAGTTCTTTCTGATGGTAGATGTGTAAGTGCATGTCCGAAAGCAAAAAGAAATAAATCCAAGGAATAAACATATGATAGAACCTATTATTTCGCTTGTTTTCGGAGAGATCCCTTTGTGTGCAGGGAATATCATTTGAGGCTTTAGTTAAACTTAAAACGTTTTTTTAAAAACTGTATTATTGCCCTGATTATCTCCGGAGCTAACGAACTAAACACAATTCGATAAATTGCTTATGAAGAGTCTACTCGTGTTCCCTATGACAATATGTTTGTTTCATTAAGGCAAATAACTTAAACTGCGCGCTAACTTTAAATAAGCTGAGTTTTTGTCTCCTCATTCTTTGCCATTCGAAAGATGTCAGTGTGCGTGTGCTTATGTATCTTTGAGTATATTTGTGCGTATAAATGACATTTCACAAGTTCTTTATATCTGTGTGAGTGCGTGATGATTTCATATGTTTATGCGTGATCATGGTTATCCTTGCATTTCCCAGTTGATCTATGTATATATACATATCTTCGGACAATAGAGATTTATGATAGAAATATGTGAAGAAGCGTGAAAACAATAAGCATAAATTTAATCTAATTCCATTGAACAAAAACAGCATTTAAATAACCTATTCATCTATATTACTGGCCTATTCTAGATGTTTGTATTCGCATTTCATTTATTGCTGGTTATGTAGAATTTGTATGCATAGTTATAAAACAATGAAAAGATTATAACAGCAGAACTGTGATGTTTATTCTATAGTGTACTGTAATGTTTATATCATAGTATCCAAGCAAATCTAAGTTAACTAAGAGTTGATAAAACTCTACTTAGCATTGTTTTTAGTTTCTCAACGAATCATTAAGACGACATATTTTGTATGGACAGTTGATTTCCATGGATATTAATGACAGATTTTCCGTCACCATTTTCTGAATAAATTAGGTTTTCTTTTTTTTTCTTTCTTTTTGGTTGTACACCTGATTAAAACTAAAACATGGATTGACCGGAATGTTGGGTCAACATAATCGAAGTTGTTAAGTTCACCGAATATAATTTGGGAATTGCTAGTGCAGATTTGCAACTGTGTGATAAGACTATGCATTCGTATAATTGTATATGACTCTAGTTGTGAACTTGTCTAAAAGACGCTAGGGATCCTCTTAAATGTTTCACTCATTTTTCGATGAATCGTTTCATATTATTCACTATTCATTGCATTAGTTATAATTTTCTCAAATTTCTGTCTCTTCCAGAAATCTCAGAGAAACGACAATAAACACCTAGAAAATAACGGAATTACCTGGTTTTTAGACCAATGCATTAATTAAGAGAAATTATTAACCGACAAACCAGTTGCAGTCTAACTTATTTACTCATAGTGTGTTTTATTGGTGGGCATTGATCTTTATGGTGCAGACGACTTAGCAGTTAAACGATTCCTTCGTGGAGGAATAGTTACAGTTCGAGTTGAGTTTCTGTTCAAAGACAAACCCACCGAATGAAAGCAAAAAATTACAGTTGAAAATAAAATATAGATATTAAATTTAACAAGGCGAACATGTTACTAATAATTTGCAAGTGACGACATAAATGCTCTAAGTTTATTATCAACTTCTTGGATAAAGACAACTTTATATGAACTGAAATATCACTGGATAGTGTTACCACAAAATACTGCTTCCATCTGTGAAATTTTTCAAACCAACGAGAAGTTGGATTTTTCAGCAAGAAAACGATACTAATCAAACTCCAATGAAAAGATAAACACACATACGCACACACCCAAGTGTGTGCACATTCACAGACTTTGCTATCTAACATTCATATATAGGCAATTATTAATTCATAGTAAATGCATATAAGATTTCTTCGTATGTATGCTTCTGTATGTGTGTGTATGTATGCTTCTGTATGTGTGTGTGTGTGTGTGCATGCATGTTACTGTATGCGTGTGTGTTTAGTGTTTCATATAAGCTCTATGTTTTCCCCTCTCATGTAAACAGAAACACATGTTTCATCATGCCATATATCTATCTATTTTTGAACATTATTATTGCTCTATTCATAGCCATATATATGTTGTTATTTTTATCCAGCTAGTAGTTAGAGTGAGGAGTTCCCATATCCACCCAGTCACGTATTTCACTATGTAAGATGGTGAACGCTGTGGCAGAGATAGCACAGGAAACGCTGAAGCTGTGTTAGCGGGAGAGTCAGCTGTATTGGGTCGTGCCGTCGAAAATGTAGCCCTCCGGGGATATAGAAACTTCACCGTGGAATTAAGCACGGCATCTAATATAAGAACATACCATTCTCTTGTAACGTCCGTCATGTTTATGTAACTGCTGCGGGGCAGACAAGGTAGAAGGCGTCCCTATTCTATCTGTCTTTCCTTGCAATGCGTTCGTATATTCGTTGAGTCTCTTTTACCGTTTATTTCTTAATATCTTTTTCGCACTTTGAAAATTGTTATTCCCGCATTTCTTTCGCCATTTCAAATTACTGTAGCATTGCGTTGTCTTTATTTTTCCTTATTATCACTCTCTTACCCCACCGACTGTTTTGGTTGTGTTTTGGACGGTCATCTTCTTTTTGTTTACCCTTGAGACATTATTTGTTCTTTAAAGCAACATGACGTCATCCTTTCTTGCACTCAAACATAATCATTTGGAAAATAATAGCTTTAGGTTTACAAAATTTGCATACCTAATCTATTTCCAATGTGTGAATTTAACAAACTATTCAGTTAGAAATTTCCAGTAGGTTACACGGATCAACTTGATGAAGGCCAAATGACACAACGGTCGAATCGTGATAAAAACAGCAAAGATGAGGACAACAGTTTGCATGTAAATATTATAAATAATGATAAATCCTCATCCCAGAAACTCAGATGGAAACTGTCTAATCATGAAATTGTTGAAGTTTTCATTGTCTCTGCCAGATCCTTCGCAAAATACAAAGTGATAAGTGTCAAAAAGCTCAACTCAAAGAAAATCAATAGTATTTGACGATTATCTGAGGAAATTATTTATTATATACTTAATTCATTGTCCACCAAATTGTAATTTAACTTTTGTATAAAATAACCTACCAAAAAATTTAAGTAATCTCAACGAACGGAAAATTAACTTGAAATGAATACAACCCATTTGAAGAGTTACATCAAAATGTTATCTGGTTTTCATGAACTCTCTACATATAATAATTAACCTTGAAAGATTAAAAGCACAAAGAAAAAGAAAACCTCCTTTGAATTCAGGGTGGGGTGGGGCAAATCACTTATACTATCTGCAGCGACTCTTTCACAAATGGCAATCCGATTACGTCGGCCATTTCACTCGGTTTTCTAAACTGGTTAAATACCGTTCCCTGTCTGATAGATATGAGTTGGTTACTTTTGCAGCAAAAATTACACTCCGAATAATCTGCATGGTAACTTAACACCGCAATCATCCGCGGTTATACGCCTTCCATTTATGACTACAGGGCATGTTAGGGTTCATACAACAGCTAGTGCTGAAATATAGTTTAATAACAAACAATTACGTTTTTCTTTGCTTAAAAGTATTCTGCTACCAGGCGCTTAACATTTCTTAATCATTTCACCCCAAATAATCTGACAATGCTAAAGGCCAAGAATAACGGTCACTGTCGATCGCCTATGACAATATAAGACACCCAGAAGTGCTGGGGTTTAGACCAATGCATTAATTAAGAGAAATTATTAACCGACAAACCAGTTGCAGTCTAACTAAGCACCGGAAGTGCTTACTGGGACACCTATCCATACGCAATATGGCATGGATATTATGTGACTGTTGACCAGAGCAGCTTCTCTTAGTACTACTGAAAAATTAGGGCTCTCTGCTTCCAGAAACAGGGAACAAGGGATAAACCTCTACTCCTGTTCAAAAGATGAGTAAGGAGTGTGAATCGGGCGATAAGCGAACTTATTTACTCCTATTTAAAAAAAAGAAAAATAGTAAATAAAATTCCAAAGTAAATGCGGAGTGATTCGAGCACTTTGCCTTTGTGTAAGATTCGAGTGTATCAATCATGGTAGGGTTACTTAGGGAACGGCCGATATATAATTACCTATTAAGTTTTAACTTGGTATAATTTGCGTTACCTACTAAATTAAAAAAAAAACGAGTTGAAAATTAAACTATCCTTATTACCAGAAAGTTATTTTATTTCTTAAATAATAGGGACGGGGAAAATGTTAAATAAAATAAATAAATATAATGAACACCCACGCACACATGCGCTGGTGAACATTTTATTTATTTTGGGTAAGTTGGCTTCGCTTAAAAGAGGAATTATTTTTGAAATTTTTTAGCCAAGACTCATCTACCCTTGGACGAGTGGGTTGTTCTGGTGATGGTGAGGGTTAAGTCAAACGAAAAAAGAATGATAGCAAGAAAGAATATTTGCTTATTACCAGGACGATCGAAAAACAACGTTTCAAACTTTCCTTCAAGTTAGAAAATACATACAAAATAGATGATTATTGTATTTCACTTTCTATTTTTTTAATGTATTGTAATTAATAACAATATTTACAGAAAAAGGTAAGGAATTCATTCGAGTGAATTTGGTGATATTAAAATTGAAAATGTGATTCTTTTAAAAGAGGCACACAATTAGGGAAAATCAAAGACTGAAAAAAGATCTTAGTTCGATTTTCAATGTTGATTTTTTATTTACCTTTTTATCATTTTTTCCTCATTACTTTCGGTGATTGTAGAAAGTCTATGGCAATCTTATGTCAAGAGAAAAGACGCTCTTCAATCCATTCACTCAAATAATTTCCTTTTTTATGTGTTATATAAAAGCCCTGAGAAATAAGTTACAATAATTTCAATATTTGCCGGCATAAAGCAAATCAACGTTTGTTTTGATCCTGTGAAACAAATCTATTGAATAGATTGACTTTGCATGAATTAACGAATTGTTGCGTTAGTATGTGAATAAAAGTGAAAAATAACTGGTAAATAATAATAATAATTTTTATAAGTCGGATTGATGAGTGAGCATCACGGTGAAGTGTCAAGAGATTTATTTGCTTTTTTATTTATAAATTATGTCAACTAGATAGTTGAGAACATCAGTCGGAACTGACTGGGTCACCTGGCTCTCTGTACCCCACCTGCAAAGTTATGAATTACTTTTATTAAAACCTTTTACCATACCGTGCACATTTGTTTGTAATGTATTTGTTTGCATCAGATTTTATATCATGATGGATATACTAGGCTTCGTATATGTGTACCGCAGCCTCATTTTGTTGGCGTGTTGCTCCCTTACCCACTCACTAATAATGATGATGATGATAATAATAATAATTCAGTTTTTGGTGTTAGATTTTTCAAGCACACGAGTAAGAGATTTATGAAAATTATTTTTGCTTTACTTTGAAGCGTGAGTTTTGCTTCTGAACTGATGTAATATAACAATTACTATCATTCAGACTTTCCAGATTCTTGATTTTTTCCTGGGAAACTATAATTCACTTTCTTCCGCTTTTACCACTGGGATTTCCTACCGACTAGACCAAGGAAAAGCAAAAGAAAAGCGATAAAGCGAAATAAAATTGCGGTATTTAACTTTCTATTTTCTGTTTCTGTTTCAAAATGGATGGCCGTAACTCAATCTTTATCGAATTGTATTTCTCACTCTTCCATCAAGCAGGAAGTGGAAACTGACACGTGGTAGCCACCTTTAAAGGATCAATTTACTCCGAGATTTGGCAAAAATGTCGGAAGCAATTCATTCGTTTTATTAAAGAGAAATGAAATAACGCTGAAGTTTTTGCTTTTTAACATTTGATTATGAGACAAAGTAGCCGGCAGCAGATAAATCAATACGGAAATATATAAACAGGAAGGAAAGACATTATGCATACATCTTAGTATTTATACATACACAGGAAAGAAGGAAACTAGAAATCATAAATGCAAATCCATAACTTTATGCAAGTTTATAGATTTACATGCATACACACTTTGGAATCTGAAAAAGATTGTGTTAAACATTGATGCAAGTTTAGATTCTGATTGACAGACACGAATCTATTGGTCCATAGATGAAGAGAATGGTCAAATGTAGGGAAAAGAATAAAACGAAAATAAAAACAGATTTTTGCATACATATTTACATGTACATTTATATACATCATCATACACGCGCAAACACCCACATACACACACAGACACGCGTGCGCGCACTCACACACACACACGCACGCACGCACACACACACACTTATATATATGTAGAAAAAAAGAGGTGGCACTGACCAACTGACAGGTGGATACATTTATATATGTCCGTTTAAGACACTGGGCAACTAAACAAACAACATTTTCTGCCACTGAGTTGCTCTATTAGATTAAATCAAGTACGCTGATTCCGAATCGTCTAGTCAGTATTGCCCTAGCTCCCTGGATTTTAATATATGCGTATAGAATATTTTTGTTGAAAGTAAACATTATACTAATAGTAATAGAGTATATAGTATAGTTGTGTTCAAGGCAAATAGTATATTTATAAATAGTATAGTTGTGTTCAAGGCAAATAGTATATTTATAAATAGTATAGTTGTGTTCAAGGCAAATAGTATATTTATAAATAGTATAGTTGTGTTCAAGGCAAACAGTATATTTATAAATAGTATAGTTGTGTTCAAGGCAAACAGTATATTTATAAATAGCATATTTTTGTTCAAGGAAAATTTAGATGGCTATGGAAATTGACTTTATTTCTGATATCTTCATAAATGTGTCCGACACTTTCCCTTTGTACTTGTGCATTTTACTGGTCTCCTGTTTTCGATAACAGTATGAGTTACCAATCTTGTTTGGTTAGAACTGACTTTGATAGATCGATACTATACGCGGCAAGATCTGTTCTAAAAAATCGAGATGAGAATGTACTTTAAAAGTCATCCGATATCCCATAATGTTTTCGTCAGAGTTTTCAGCTCTTCGATATCCCCCAAAAGCTAAATACATCTAATACGAATGAATCCCATGACATCAGCTAAAGCGAAGTCAGTTTAACTCAGACATGAATTCTCTGAACCCGAGTCCAGTAAAATATATTTCCATTCAATTTTGTGTCACTTGACTAAGCGCCAAATTTTACTTCTCAGTATTGGAACCCACCATCAGTTTTAAGGAAGTTGTTTTTAACTTTAATTTCACATTAAAGCATATGAGGAAGGAAAAACTTTTCCGAGATTATTAATGACATATGCTGTATATTATGTCGATGAACTATGCGTACATTTCTTTCATGTTAGTCTTTTGCAGCATAATGATTGTTGTCATTACGACGACTCCAATGACACAAAAAGCAGATATCTTTCTTATATCCTCGTTGCAGTTCCAGTCTCTTTTCTTCTCGGCCTGTCAGGGTTCTTTGTAGGATGTAGGCCTTCCATAGATTGATAAGGAGGAATGAGTCATTACAGTAGGACCCAATGCGGAAATCACATTTAAATCACCATAAATATTTCACTTATGAATTGGGTAATTAATTCTTTTCAGAAGTAATTCCATTGATTCAAACGTTTCTTTCCTCCAAACATAATGATCTACAAAAATAGAAGTATTTTCAATACCATTGTGTAACAACACAACATAGAGGCTAACTGTACTGGAATCTCTGAAGAAATCTCCTTTCGTGAGCTTTGTGCTTCTTTTCTTGCTACTGCATTAATATCAGAAGCAAGCGCTATTTTCTTCATTTGAAAAACAGCTAAATCTTCATGGCGAGAGCAGAAACTTTTCGTAACTTTCTTTAAGTAAATTCTATGCGGTAGCGTGTAATTCCAAAATGTTGCCTTCTCCTTTGACAAGGACAGGATTCTTAATAAATCGTTCATGTTTTCTTGATTGTGCGACACCATTTTCATAGATTTAGCTACATACTCTTCAACCCTAGGAGAGTCAGGCGCTTCGTCGTGTTGTGTGTTAATTAAATCATCTAACCTGGGCAACTATAAAAGGATTCTCGAAGTTACGTGGAACTGTTATAAGGCCGACTTCTAACCTGCATACAAAAATTATGATTTCTTTTTTGTCAAATATCAGTCATATAACAGTAACAATGCGGCAATGCGACTGGTACAACAAAAGGTACTCCTTTCCGGTTTCCATTCAACTACTGTATGGGCCCCGAGTAACATTTCTAGTATGTTTTCTTTGGGTCTCCAACTTTACGCCCGAAAGGATATTTGCAGACTGTTCTTTCGCTAGTCATGTGCAGTACGTTCTTCAAATGTTGTATGGGGTATTCACACAACCCCCTTTTCTATAATGAAGATAATACAACAACTAAATAGAGGTTAAGCTAAATAAACCACATGTAAAAACAGCACCGACAATTCCGAGAGAGGACCAGAACAAATCAATTAAAGCATAACAATAAGATAGCATTATAATAATAATTATATTATTATATATTACACATTATATTAATTATTACCACGTCTTCTTAAAAAGAAATGCCTAAAACTTATGGTCGGAAAAATACTTCGCGAAAAATACTTTAAGACAAAATTAATGTAAAACAAGATCTTCCCAATCATTCGTATGTCTTTAACGTAAAACGCTGAGGTACTAGGAAAATTATGTTTGAATATCTGGAACCAGAGTACTCGATTTAGTCTCAAACCCACGCGTTTACAACAGTGTTAAAATTTTTGTTACCCAGTCTGATGTATTTTCTTTCAACACATCGCTGAAATAAATTGAAATGATTAAGAAATATTGATATAATACTAATATCATTTAATTAACTTTGCTAAACCAATTAGGCGTATTCACAACGAACTTCATTTAGAAAGTAAGAGACTGAATACGTATTTGAAAATCATTTTTCTGGAGAATTTTGTACGAACTTAATATAATACTGAACATTATACAAACTTATATAAAAAGTGTCTATAAAAGAAAAAATGTTCTCAAAATAAAACAACATTTTATTATTATATCGATATATAAATTGCGGAACTTTAACTATCTCGGAAGATTATTAACAGACGACAGAAAATGTGAAACAGAAATTCGAAGTTGCATAGGAATAGAGAAAACCAATTCCCAGAAATTGAAGAAGGTATTAAGGAAATAAATAATACGAAGAGTGTAAGAGATTTATATGATGACTCTTTTTCATATATAGCTGTGAAAGCTGGACAAGTTTGTCACAAATGAAGAACAAAAGTGACATGTATTGAGAACACTATAGACAGGACATGAAAAACTAGCGATTTCCAAGGAAGATGGGAACTAGAAAGAAACTGTTCATAATAAGTAAAAAAAAGCAACCGATATTTCTGAGACATAGTAAGGAAAGACGGCTTAGAGAATTTAATACTCACATATTGGAGGCAATAAACTTCGAGAATTTAACACTCACACCAAAAAGAAGTATTGGAAAACAATGGCATAATTGACAGGTTGTACAGATGGATGGTCGTTACGAGGTCTAAAAGGGATGATATAAAAGAAAGTATTGTCGAGAGCAATAAAATTTAAGAAATTCTAAAGAGTCATGATCATCGAAGTCCTGAGGGGAGACAACTGAGAGAGAGAGAGAGAGAGAGAGAGAGAGAGAGAGAGAGAGACAGACAGACAGACAGACAGACAGACAGACAGACAGAGACAGAAACAGAGAGACAGAGAGAGAGAGACAGAGAGACAGAGAGACAGACAGAGACAGAAACAGAGAGACAGAGACAGAGACAGACAGAGAGAGGGAGAGAGAGAACGAGAGACTGACTGATTGATTGATTGATCTCTGGAAGATATCTTCTGCCGATGGATAGAGAATGAATAACTAAAGACAACCCACTGGCAGAATTTGGTACTCACCGAAAGGTTCCAATCCGGGAAAGCCTCCTGATCAATGGAAGCCACCCGCTTGACATAGGCGCGGACGTGTGGATGAGACATAGTCAATGTTTAGGTCAGTCACTTTTGGCGAACTTGGGTGATGTTGCAGTGTGGCGACGGCGACAAACGTGGAAGTGGCGCACAAGTTACAGTTAACCACAGGTCATAGTAATGGTTACTTAGTTTGGGACCAGTGAGGTGGAATTTGGCATTCGTCGATAGGGCTCCGGAACAGCTTGTAGGTGTGTCAGTAGGCGTGTGTGCGTGTTAGATTGAAAGGTGATTTTTATGGTCCTTTCCAGTTTTTTTTCAATCACTATTGGTGTGTTTTGATTTCTTTTTATTCTTCTTCTTTGATATGTACAGCCTGAAAAATATAAATAATAATAATGATAATGATAATATTATTAATAATAATGACAATGATAAAACGTTTTTGAACAAGTCAAAGGCATTGTAATTGAATAGATCACAATGTAAGGCATATTTAGAAGGATACCGGGAGTGAAAAGTCAGTATTTTTGAAAACGAAACAAATGCATTCCAACTTATTATTAGTTGAATGCAAATTGCTGTATATTTATTGAGAAAATGGTGCCATGTTTAAAAATTTAATTCTTTAAAAGCCTTCATGAAAATCAAGACCTATCTTTGAATCTTTCAAAATCGGAAAATTGCGCCAGTTACGTACACATTAAAAGCAAAATCGTTTCAGAAAATAAGAGCAAATTCCATTTTCATTTGGACATTAAAGCGCTTTAAGTAGCCCTGCTTTAATTATTGCCCAATAAGAAAAAAAATTGAAAAGAATAATAATTTATTTTTTGTTCGAAACTTGAAAATCTATAGAATATTAGAAAAATAAATATTCTAAGGATCACTGAGTACAAATCAAAATTCATAATTCTGACAAGTATTTGGAAAATAAGGAACTTGAAAGAACGTTTAAAAGGAAAAAAATAAGCATCAAGTGGAAAACAAACCTCTGCATGGTAAGTAATCGTTGTATATCTCACCAAGGTAAAATAGAAAAGTAAAAACTGAATCTCAATAACTCAAATACTTATTTTGTAGTTAGAGTTTCAGCTCAAAAAATTAGGGCGGAGTTTTCATTGTTGCAGGTCAGGTTAAGATCTATCAATACCAGACCCCAACCAACCAGTTTTCATGCATAAAATTAAGAGATCATCAAGCGCCTCCTTTGTGTTTAACGTCTTTTCAGAAAAATAATAAAATAAAATGAATAGTAAGTAAAATATATAAACCGACACAGCATTTGAATCAACAATTGAAATTGATAGGATCGGCGAGTCTTTAAAACGCCCAATGCACAAGTTTAAAGTAATGAATGAAGATGAGATTTTAGTTAGTTATTCATATCAGATTATAACATGACTCGTACTGCTTCATAGACAGATTTATAGAAGATAGCCGTAGTTCGATTACCGACATCTTTTATTTCCGCAACTTCAAATAAATTTGAGAACCATCTGCTTTGATAATTTAGTGTTGCTTTGTCTTTCGATTAGAATCTCTGTACTGAGTTGAAATTTTGGATTGAGTTGTGGCGAAATGATTTAATGAAATAAATTTCATTTTATTCAGTTTCTCACAGTTATTTTAAAATATTTCAGTTTGTTAGTTTTAATTTTGAATTCATGAGGACAGAGAACCATATGAATCTATTAGAAAGCAATCATAAAGTACTAGCGTACGTTGAGTGTTAAAACGGAGAGGAGTAAAAGTTCGTAGCGTTTTTCAATAGGTAGGATTTGAACGCATGATTCCGTTTCACATGTGATTGAAACTTATGACATATATAAACATTCTGAAAGGTGACATTTTAATGTCTTTCTATCTGATTCGCGTGTGGATTTTGAATACTAAAACTTTTTACATTAAAAGAGAAAATGATATAAATTGAGAGGTAGTTTCGTCATTTGATTCTCTTTTATTTCAAGGAATGTAAAACTGCTGTACAAACAGCAAAAATGGCATGTGCCGTTTATGGAGATGGTACCGTAGCTGAGAGTACTGTTTGTGAATGGTTCACTGAGGTTAGAAATGGAAGTTTTGATCTGGAAAACGGAGATTGTTCCGGAAATGTTGCAGTTATTGATGATGGCAAAATCGAATCGCCGATTAAAAACAACTCAGGTTACACGACACAGGACATTGCAAAGATACACCACATTTCTCACATTAGCTTTGTAAAGCACTGAAAGCACACGAATACGTGGAAAGCTACGATGTTTGAATGTCTTATGATTTAACGAAAATAAATAAATGGGTTGCATTTCCATTTGAGGTTGTCTGATCAAATAGAACAAAAACGACTAAGTTTTTAAAATGAATATTACGAGATTGCAAATTTGTTGTTTAGAATAAATTTACATCGGAAAGATCGTGGGGAGAACGAAATGATCCATCGCTAACGACTCTAAAAGCCATCCACAGAAAATGTTTATCTAATGAGATTGGAATAGCGTTGTGTATTACAATTTCCTTTTTCAAAATCAGCCATTGAATTCAAGCGAGTAGTATTCCCAATTGGACTGATTAAAAGCAGCGACTGATGAAAGCTGTCGTTTTCTCATCAGGACACATCTCTTTGGTGACCTGCCAGAAATTGGTACAGACTGGATGCGACGACCACCGTATTCACCTGACGTCTTCGAATTTACACTTATTTTGAATTTACACTTATCTTGATGCCTACAGAATTCTCTTGATTTTCTAAAAATCACTTATACCAGTTCAACACCAAGAACAATGCCAAGTTATGGGAGGAGGGGATAATGAGACTGTCCCAAATATTGTGAAGATAGTGGAACAAAATTGTTCATATGTGGTAGAATGAATCTATATACAAATATCTAAAAATCACTTAAAATGCTACAAATCTTTTTAGAATGTATATATATATGAAGAATTCCATATGATATATAAATCTAACGGGTAGTGGGACATTAAGTGAGTGTGATTTAAGAACAGTCTACGTAAAATTGTAACAAAGGCTTGTGACTTTTTGAATGAAGCAATGAACGTCAAAGCGATTCAGAATGAAAATGTTATGATTACAATCATAAATTGTATATAAATGCATAAATATAATTACTGGCATATATAATTATATGAATAGTTTAAATATTCACCGTCGTTGTTGTCAACTTGCGTTCTCTCCAAATTCTACAACAAATCTCTTGTTGTTTCTTGCTTGTTGAAAATCCTTTTCTGGGGTTCTTTTTGTAAAGAACTCTGGTGAACATTCTCACCCCTCTAAATATTACCTTTTTTGGCAAAGTACTAAAGGTTCTAATTATCTTCGAATAGGTTAAGCATATCACTTCACACAACCTTCTTTCAGATAAACTATATGGTTTTCTTTTCTCTAGGTTAAACGTCGATGTCTTAACAGTTATTACTAAATTTGTCTACAAAAACGGTGAGGCTCGGGCTGTGGTTTTAGATAATTTGAGGTCGTGTGACAGGGTTTAGCATGCTGTTTTTTTTCACAAGCTCAAGGGCTATAGTGCCTCTGGCCTAATATTTGACTTGATCCAATCATTCTTTACACACAGTCTAATGAAAGCCGTGTCAGACGGCCACTCTTCTAGATCCTTTCACATTAATGCGGTGCACTGAATATTACTGCACTATCTGGTCTGGTGCACCTGCTACATATCTCGAGATTCTCGACAAAATCCGAAGAAGGCTTTGTAATATCATCGGTCCTAAACTTGATAGTTCGACTTCAGTCACTTTGCCACCGTCGTGATGTGGCTTCACTGTGTCTTTTCTATAAATATATTATGGCATTTGTTTTAATTAAATCTCGCTCTTGGTACCTCAATCGCATGAATTTAAGTGTACTACTAGACTGGCAACTGGGTCTCATCGTTTTACCGCTGAAATAGCTAGATATTACCGTAAGTTTAAACCTAATAATTTCTTTACTCGCCTGTGGAACTCTCTTCCAGTTTATTGCTTCCATGCCAACTAAGATCTTCAAAAATTTAATTGCAACTTCAATCGCTATTTTCTGTTTTCCTGAATCTTATTCTTTTATTGTCCTTTATTGTCTTCTCACTCACTTTCACTCTCAGTAAACCCTGACGTCTTAGTGGCATTATCACCTTGTCTGGGGTAAAATGATTAAGAAATGATTAAAGAAAACGATATCTAAAGCTATATTCTCCATATTAGGCTGGTTAATATTAGAGAGACAGACAGAGAGGGAGGAGAAAATGCGTGAGAAAGAAGGAAAGAAAGAAAGTGATAGAGAGAGACAGGGGTAGAGTGATCGTAAGAGAAAAGTACGAGGGCGAGAGAGCAAGAGAGAAATAGAAAGAGAGGGAATGTGAGAGAAAATAGAGAGTGAAAGAGAACGTGCGAGGTAGGGAGAGAGAAAAGTGAGAGAGAAGAAGTATATGTGAAAAATGGAGTGAAAAAAGAAGAAAGAGTTAAGAAAGAAAAATAAATAGAAAGAGTGGGAGAGAGAAAGAGAGAGAGCGATAATTCTTGCGTGTCTGTATTCTATTTCGATGTAATCTCTAACTGTTCATATATTTATAATTGGCTCAAACAATCACGGCACGCAGAAGACGCGTCCATATTTTTATGTGTGCACGTTTCATCTGACCTCACGTCAACTCGATATCTTTTTCGGACTAACCCTATTTCGTTTTCCTTCTCCCAGCCGTTTGTTAGCTATTATCTTCGGATAAACAAAACAAACTACCTAAGGATGGTCACTCTTCTCTGGCAATTGGAGACGAATGCAACGAAATAAACAGTAAATGGTGGATGGTGTCATATTTTTACGACTAACAGTCTCAGTTCATCTCCGGGCATACTGCCAAGTCCATTGTATCACCAGATCCGGGACTGCAAGCGATCGTTGGCAGTTTTGTAACCATAGCAACGGTACAGCGCGACCTTATAGTCATTTTTCTCTGTGACCTCCATTTACTGCCGAAAACCTGATCTCAAGCTCAATCTCTACCCCGACCGTTTCCATCCACATTATTTCTTTGAGAAATTTCGGGCAAAACTCCAGTGTCAATTACTTTGTGTAAATTCCTTTTCGGCGTCTACCCGCTTTACGGTTCTATCAAATAAATTCTGCCATTTTCTTTCGTTATTATTTTTGCATTAACCATCGAGTTAAATCAAAATTCCCTCGTCGCTTTTCTTTTGTCTCCAACCGACATTTTTCTGTTCTCACCTCACCGCAAAAGTTTTGCCAGTTGAAGAACGAATCTCTATGTATAATTAACATTGCTTTTCGCAAGAATTTACTTAGATTGTCGGTGTTAGCTCCTCCTCAGTTCTTTAATCCTTCAACAGGGATCTCTCTGCCCTGGCTATATATACTGGCTGACCCTTCTCTCTCTCTCTCTCTCTTTTCCGACTCAGGCATGGGCCGCCACCTTTCTTTTTCCTCTTACACCAATATGTGACCTCTCACTGTACAGCGTTTCCCAAATTCTGGGAACGCGCTAAAAACAATACACGTACGTACGAACACTCACAACACACCCACATTATTTCTCCATACAAACACTATGTAACTGTTCATGTCTTTGTGTAACTTGTTATTAATATATATTTGTTTACCCATATATATCGGTCTTGTTTGTTTTCTTTGTCTTCTTTGGACTTAATTAAAGTCCAACATTCCCATGTAGCTGGACCGGCTAGCAGGAAATTTTAACCTTCTCATATTTCTTCACATCTTCAACCCGCACGATCCGCTACAAGATCTTTGTTGTGCCACTAAGTAACATAATATTTTCTCTTTTAAAGAGATTCCCTGGCTTTAACACCAATCTTAAATACAGACACAAAATATTTTTTCTTGTCTTATTCAAGTTTCTATACTCGTACTTCCTCTTAATGCCAATTAGCAGTTGTCTTCTTGCCTACCAATAGATCAAATTCTACATGTATTATCTGCTCTGTTGTGAGAGATAATTATACAGCATTAATTACATACATTCTAATTTTTATGAATTTTTTATGATGTAACAACAACAGGGCAAATCTATGGCGATCGGAGTGAAGATCATTTTAAGAAATTTCTAACTGTACTGTGTATTTCTTAAAACTAATATACTTACTAAATTTCTTCTATTTATCTTGTTTGCTAGTGGACATTCATATCTTAACAAAACCAAGAGACCGCAAAATAAAATCATTTTTCTTACTCAGTATATACTGAGTAAGGAACGTATTTATACTATTTAGACAAAATATTTGACGTACCTTCTTTAATCTACGGTTCAGTTACCAAACTTGATGACAATATAAACGATTTCTTTCGGTCTTTGATTTTAAGGAAAAATAGTGAAGACTTTAGAAATGGAATTTCACTTGTCTCACTTAATTCCTAAACATGAATTGGTCCGAACTATTTCGATTTTAAAAATTTTTTGAAAGAAATTTATCTCCTACATCATTTTTACAGTTTCTTCCTTTGGAGCCTGTTTTTGTTCGGTCCTTATCGGATCGAAACGATTCACTGAAATTCGATATGAGGTACACAACAGGCCAGAAAATCTCTCGAGAATTGATGGGCGAATTCGTATCATCCGAGGCGTGCCGTTTCAACTCAAACTTTGCTCCAGGGACGTGACTTCTGATTAGTCAATAATAATAATAATAATAATAATAATAATAATAGCAACTGACGTGGGGTGTTATAAACCTGAACTTTTTAAAGGGCTGAGTAAAATATGATGTCGTTTTTATACTTGCTTTTATTGTGGTCTTGCACACAATTTTATATCTTTGGATAAATGTACACATGAGCAACCAATGCCAATCAAAAAGAGAATATGTGAAGGAAACCAGCATTACAGTTTCAAATTTACCGATTATCTATTCGGGCTCTCATTTGAAGTACAGTCATCCTCTTAACAGGAATGGGGATAAAAACGCAGCAAATATTTCATGAAATATTTACGAGCCGTTTCGCTTGAACATTTACATTTATATGTATCTGTAGTTGTACATAAAGGTATATATATATATATATATATATATATATATATATATATATATATATATATATAGAGAGAGAGAGAGAGAGAGAGAGAGAGATTTATTAGGGTCTCTATAACTAGTACAGTTTAGCTTGGTTTTTGCAAATATACTATAGCAGTGGAGAAAATTTTGAATGTTGTTAATATTCGTACAAATGGGTCAGTGATTGTCGCTCGTATGATTAAAGCATAGAACAATTGAAGGCCAGCCATTACCCTATTTTAGGGATTTGCCATATTTGTACATTTTGTGTAATAAATATTATATTCGTGCATATATTTGGTTGTAGTTTGATGTACGTATTTTTGTTCGTAAGTAGATTTCTTTTTGTAATTTCAGAATGATGTGACTGTGGATCAAGATTAATCAAACACAGAAGCATAAAACATTAAAAGAATATTTTTCAATTTTATTTGTTGAAAAGACATGAGTGGCTAGTTAAAGTACACACATACACACACACACACACACACACACACACACACACACACACACACACATATATATATATATATATATATATATATATATATATATATGGCTAAATTTTACAGTTCTCATGTCTGTTCCTATTATCAGACGTTTCGGCTGTTGTTGCTCTCCGGCCTTCTTCACGTGCTTGTTGAACCAGGTAACCTTCAGGGAATTTCCAAATTAACCTCTTATTTAATCTACAGGGATAGACTGTTCTCGTTACATTGTACATACCTAATATCACTAGGTATGTACAGTTCGTATTTGAGAATTGAACTCGTCAGATGCCACTCATTTCTAATGTGCTTCATGGATTGATTACACTGATCTCAGAAATTCGTAGTCCCTTAGCACCCATTGTATTCTATCAGAGTAAGTTGAGAAAGATTTGAAAATTTGAAAAGGATTGAATTGTTAAGATATACCAGCAGGATACGTGAAAACTCATTGGTGTGTGTGCGATTATGAACTGCTCTTGCTGGTGGTAATTATTGATTAAAGTAATTATTTTAGTGGGAGAAGAGAAATTTATAAAAGGGGTGAGTTACAGATGCCTATGCTAAAATTAAGCAAAGTATCAAGAAACAATCGTCGTAAATATTATATGAAAAAGCGAATTGAAATCGAAGAAACATATTTGGAGGACGAGTTTTATGGGGAAAATATAAATGTTAAAAAGTTTGAAAGTAAAAATAAAAAAAAGACAATGGCTTTTGACGAGGGACAATATTTTTTTTCCTTGCTACCTCGACCTGCTGTACAATTTAATATCAGGCACTAGAAGATCATTCTGACCACTTAAAGACCATAACAAAATGTTCCACCTTTTGTAATAAAAACAATTAATTTGTTATATTCGGTGTGCAAGTGGGAGGGAGCGTGTGTATTTAAACGTCGGAATTTCACTGAAATAAAATTCTCCGATTAAAACCTAATAAATCTCTTAACAATAAGACAGCTAAGTTATGATAATAAAAGGATATATTTCAAAACACATTAGGAGCGGAGAAATGTAACACTTCGTGTATATGGAATAGAAGGATGAAATTACGAGCCGATTCTTGTAAGGTGGACGTCATTCAGTGATACCTAGCTTGCTTTAATTTGACACTTAGTGACAAACGCTGTGTATTTCCTTGTTACACACACACGCCTTATATATATATATATATATATATATATATATATATATATATATATATATAGCATGATGAGAGGCCACGTATACTTTCTTGATATGTATATAATATATGGATAAAATAACTGAAAAAAAATTGGGTGTTTTTTTACGAAAGTATTTATTTCTGTGTTTTTATATATATTTAATATTTCAGACCACCTCGAGGTGGTCTGAAATATTAAATATATATAAAAACTATTAAATATATATGAAATATTAAATATATATAAAAACACAGAAATAAATACTTTTATAAAAAAACACCCAATTTTTTTCAGTTATTTTATCCATATATTATATATATATGTGTGTGTGTGTGTGTGTGCGACAGTTTACTTCATATAAAATATAAGTCGCCGGTATATAATAGATAATGATCCTAACAAATACGTTAGATTTATTATAAAAATTCAAAATGTCTAATGTAATTATTACCAATATTTCAGCACCTATGTAAAAATAAAGTTTATGAATTCTAATATCCTTTAGGGGATTGTACCTTCAATACTAATAATCAATAAGCAACTTTAAATTCTTACACTGGACACATATGCACCTCACTCCCTCGTAGGATGACCTGTCACTTGCCGAAACTTAGTGCAATTCGTGCACATATCGACCAGCACACCAGAAACAACCAAAATCATAATAACATGAGAAACATTTTAATAGATAACAGCAAATTATTAACAGTAAATACTGTAAATACTCAAAATTCTAGAAACCATTATAATACAAAAGAAACAACACACATTAAATAAAGTACCTTTCTCCACATGATATAGTATACTGGAGTGTGTATGAAAAATACATATACATATACATATAGATATTCAATACATGTTTTTTCTGTTTAACGGTCACTTTCGACTGATCCCAATTCCAGGAATCTAAAACGCCAGAATTTAGAGGAGTGCGAGAAAAGAACATCTATTAGAAGAGAACTGACGATTGCATTTAGTTAGTTCAACAGTAAAACGGTGAAACCTATTTGCCTATTTAGTAGCACGCTTAAATTCTCCCCAGTCGAGGCACATAAGGGGAACAGTTCATCACAGTAATTGCCATGAAAAGATTTGTAGAAAAGATTGAGGGAAGACACGTTATGTTGTTGGGAAATCGACTGAAGTCAAGATGCCAAGTCAGGATCGATTAAATTATATATATATATATATATATATATATATATATATATATATATATAAACAGACCACTTTAAGGTTCCATGTAATAAATTATTTCACCAGAGCCCTTTTAAAGGACCGCGGATCATCAGACTTTACTTCCAAAGTTGGAAACGAAAAATGAAAAGAAATTTACACATTTTTGACGGGCAGTACTAAGCATATGTAAATTAACGAAGTGAGGAAGTGAGGGGGAGAGACATGATTGAGTTAGATGTAATTTAAAATGTCTATTCTTTCATATTTAATAAAAGATCCGGATGTATTACTAAACAGACATAATGAACTAATTTTTAAATGCCGACATAAGAACAACCTCAAACTAACGAAATATATTTAGAAGTAACTATATAGGCAGACTAATATTACATGATCTTTATTTTTTTGCTTTTGGAAAGGTTGCTATGCACATATGAATGTGAACACATAACTGTATGTATATAACTATATAATTGAACTTGAACATTGATACGTCTTTTGATATATATATATGTATATGCTTTTATATAGAAAGATAGACATGCATTGTTGTAATTGTGTATTGTGAACACATATTTGGAATGGGCGGGTATGGATATGGATATGTATGTATATATACTTGTAGGTATATAGGTGGGCTTTTGTTTATTTTATTTGTAAATATATGTAGTTGCATGTATATATGGGTGTATATATGTATGTGTATGGGTATGTGGGTAGATGTATATGTGTGGATGTGTATATATATATATGTATGTGTGTGGGTGTATGTATATATGGGCATATGTGTGTCGTACCATAGATATGGGATTGCGGGTGATCTGTGTATGTATGTATGTATGTATAAATATAAGAATTTGTGAGTTGTGCGTATGTGTGTATGTATGAGTATATACATATATGTGTGTGTGTGTATATATATATGGATATATAGAATATTATTTAAAAAAAATGACTTACAGGTCTGTTATTAATGTTTTACCCCATTTTCTCCCTTAATATTCTCCAATTGAAATTGGGAGTTTAAAATTCTTTACAATATGGAGGAAAATCTTTTAAATTGATAATTTAATTTTGAATATAAATGTATTACCCGTTAATAATCATTATTGACGATAAAATATTTCGATTTTTTGATAATTGAATACTAAAATCATCACCTAATATTAATTTGAAAATATTTTTTTTAGGGTATTAGGGAAATACTAAGTACACATGTATATATATATATATGTGTAAGTATGCGTAAACATTTAAAAAGATATATGTAGGTATTAATACATGAAATTACCCGTGTATATCAGTACATGTGTACCTGTATGAGTGACTGCACATGTAAAGGAACGTATGTATATGTGAAACTTTCATGGATGTGTATGCAGTATATGACAGAGCAAGATCTCTAATATTACCTTCAAATATCACTCCATATTAACTTAAAAACTAAACATTAAGTAAAAGAAATTACCAATCTAAAAATAGTCGCGAATTAAATTCATGAATAAAATTCAAACTGATAGAGATGTCACCTTAATAATCAATTACAACTAGAAGTAAACTTATTTTTTAAAATAAAATTTTATTCTTTTAATGTACATTCTATGAATATTTTTCTAGTCGACTATTTCATATTAAATCCCCAAAATCTTTGTAATAAAGTTTTTAAAAAAACTTAAATCGCTAACAAACATCAAATTAAATTCCTTATAGACTGTTTAAACATTCAAATTTATATCAAACATTATAATATTTACGAACCCCCAAAATAACACTCTCAAAGTAAAGCAAAACGACAGCGTCTATTTCCGGCCTTTCATTCCAAAGAAAGTTAGTGACACTTTCTCTCATGACTTCCTTCTCTCTTTTTCTGTTTAGGTCTTTTTTCTCCTCTCCCCCTTCTATATCAATATATAAATTCCGTTAAGTTAACCGATTAAATGTGTCAATGTCTGGACCACCTGAAATATTTTTAAATATGAAAGAATAGACATTTTAAATTACATCTAACTCAATCATGTCTCTCCCCCTCACTTTCTCACTTCGTTAATTTACATCTGCTTAGTACTGCCCGTCAAAAATGTGTAAATTTCTTTTCATTTTTCGTTTCAACCTTTGGAAGTAAAGTCCGATGATCCGCGGTCCTTTAAAAGGGCTGTGGTGAAATAATTTATTACATGGAATCTTAAAGTGGTCTGTTTTTATTTAAATTATTAGTTCTGATTTACATTGAGCTCTCTGGATTTTATCCTCCTTGGGTCTACCCATACGGATTACCTAGTTTTTCGTAAACTATATATATATATATATATATATATATATATATATATATGCACATTTCATTAAAAACGACTGACAAGGTGCTTTTATTTAGTTTTTTATATAATTTCTCGTGCGATCTAATAAAGTTTTTCTTTTCAGAGGATAAATTATATAAAAACTGTCCGAATGTTTTATATAATTTATCCTCTGAAAAGAAAAACTTTATTAGATCGCACGAGAAATTATATAAAAAACTAAATAAAAGCACCTTGTCAGTCGTTTTTAATGAAATGTGCATGAAAGAAGGATTGCTGCCTAAATACACAACTATATATATATATATATATATATATATATATATATATATATATATATATATATATATATATTTAGGAGGCACGATGGGATAATGGGTAGCGGCTCGGAATGAGGAATCCATTACATTACACTATTACCCTTGGGAAAGGTATGAATCCTCTTCTCCCTCCAGTAGGTCAGACTGGGTTCTATAACCTTGGATGGCAACTGGTCTAAGAGAAGGAAAACTTTGAATTCAAAACCTGAAGTGGGTTGTTTGGGGACATTGTGGCACGTAGTGCACCAGATCTTTGTATTCGGCCCTCCAAAAATGTGGTTGTTTCTGCACAAAGCCTTCATCACTATAATTGAATCATGTGTGCTGGTGTTTTGGGTGTCGGCTCCTAGAAACTGAGCTGCTTCATTCTTATACGTCGAATAGGATGGGAGAGTCCATCATATATATATATATATATATATATATATATATATATATATGTGTGTGTGTGTGTGTGTGTGTGTGTGTGTGTGTGTGTGTGTGTGTGTACTTATGATTGTGTATTTAAGTGTCTGTTGCAGTTTTCACTATTATAATATTCGTATATTTTATAGCTATCAAAACTATGCCATGGTTAAAATGCTGTATTCTTGGCAAATTATGATTAATCATTGTGAAAATTGTAGCTCATGAATATTTTCACGTACTTGTAAAATCAATGATAATCAAGTAACCTATCTATATGTCCCTTTATCCTTAGGCTGTGCTATTATTTCACCACTAAATTAGTCCCTGACCGCTAAATTGTTCTCCAAAAGTAAGAATTCTACCTCTTTCACTTTCTGTCCACCTTCCCACTTTGACGCCATTTTCCTTTAATTGTGCCAAAAGAAACTCAAGAGAAAGAAACGCTTTGGTCTTTGACTAGAACTTTGATGTTAACGGGCAATATGTGGATGGAGAAACGGGGGAGGAAGAAAATTGGTTTCCAGTACAAGATGGTCGACAAAATCCTTGTCGCGTTTTATGGCGTTCTGTATTTCCGTTTGCCTTTGGCGACACCGGTTTGTCTTTTCATCTTTTTAGTTGTTCGATACCACAGCAGAGAAAAATGGTGCCATGTTTGCTTAGGCACAATGAAAACAGTGTTTGTATTGTTAAGGACGTATTTGTCTACGTCTGCCGATGCATCTATATGTCTGTGTGTGTTAGAAAGCAGCAGTGATTTACAAGAAGTTGTATATACATTGGATGAGCGTTTGTTGTTAATATGCATTTGCATACAAACACAAAATTTCTCTATTCGCTTAGTATATTTCACTTTATCTTTGTATAGATTTCTCAGAATCTGCCATATATCAGTGAAAGATTTGCATTTATATTGAAATAGATGTCAGCATAACTATTTTCATTTAAGCATTTTCCCTACTTTACAACAGAATATATATATATATATATATATATATATATATATATATATATATATATATATATATATATATATATATAATCATTTCACCACAAGCAAGGTAATAAACCCACTAAAACTCAGTAATTGAGTGTTAAAGCTACCAGGACTCAGGAACTAGGTATTAAAGAATAAGAGAAACACGCTATAAAGGAGAGAGAACAATTAAAACAACAAGAATTAAGTAAACAGTAGATGACGATTGACATTGTGCTTAAATTATTGAAGAGGATAACTGGGAAGCAAGAAGATGAAAGCGAAAAGTGCGAGAGAAGAAACTGTTAACATAGAAATTAAGGTTACATTTAGCCAATTCAACTGTAAAATGATGAGGCCTATTCGCCAATCTAGTACTGCACTTAAATTCATAAAGTCTATGTACCATAGAGGAAAGTTCCTCAGAACAATTACCATGAAAATATTTATAGAAAAGGCACTGAGAAACAATGTCACGGTGGTGGGAAAGTGAGTGAAGCTTAGATGCCAGGTCAGGACCGATAACATTGACAATTCTTTTTGGATTTTATCAAGAATCTCTAAATATATATCAGGAGCACTAGAGCAGATGTAGCAGCAGTATACAAAGTGTTATATAGGAATAAAGTATCGCCGCCGACACTGGAATTTGAACACAGATCACTAGAGAGCAAACACAGGCGATCCTGTTTTGAATAAGTAGATCACGTGAGTAAAGGAAATGTATATATGGGCGTAGCCTCTAAATGATCACTATCCGAATTACTTCGGAAGTGTGCTGGTCAACCTCTCTACCTCCGGACAGAGAGTATCCCCAGACGAGGCTACGTCGAAGAGCAGAGTCTTGTCTCGGGAGAGAGCTACCCGACCCCATTTTTACGGTGTCTACAGGGAATTTTTGCCCGAGCCTACGTGCTCGGATACCCAACTATAAACTTGGCCTTGTGCCACACCCGGGAGTATGGGGCGTTTAGTGAATATCTCACTATCCGGTTTACTTCGGAAGTGTGCTGGTCAAACTCTCTGCCTCCGGGTAGAGAGGATCTCCAGACGAGCCTATGTCGAAGGGCAGAGTCACAAAATTGGCGACGAGGATTCGTTGAACTTACGCGAGGATTCCTTCAACTTACACGAGGATTCGTTGAACTTATACGAGTTTTCGTTCAATTTACACGATGAAAAAAATAATCTGCAAAATATCCAGCAGAGTACAGGGGATTTGGAAGAATTAAAAGCTATCATGCAGCAACAAAAACTACAAGAACAGCAGCTACAATTACGACTACAATAACAGATGTTTTATGAGTTGTTTACCAAAACGATGGAAGGAAAATCTTCAGATTCATTCACTCCGGATTCTGTTGCTAATTCAATCAGCGAATTTGTGTACAATCCACTTGAAGGGATAACTTTTACTGCTTATAGAAGATACGAATCAAGAGAGATTGTTCGCATTGGAATGATGAAAAGAAAGTTCGTTTATTATTAAGGAAATTGTCCCCTGCTGAACATGAAAAATATGTGAATTATATTTATATTTTTAGTGAATGGTTTATGTCCAGACTTAAATATCTAGGACAAATTATTGATGAAAACGGTATAGGACCGGATATCATAATATCATACATACATACCTAATACTAAGAGCACCCTTGAATAACCCGCTGAAGAAAGATGTGAAATGGGATTGGGCAGATAAATGTCAAAGTGCTTTCAAAGAGATCAAGAAAGTCTTAACATTGAATTTGTCACTACCTCATTTTTACCCTAAATTAAAAATTGTGGCTGCATCAGATGCAAGTGATTCGGGTACCGGAGCAGTGATACTACACAACTATGAGGACGGAACAACTAAACCAATAGCTTGTGCTTCAAGATCATTAATTGCAGCTGAAATAAGCTACAGTCAGATAAAAAAGGAAGCATTGGTCATGATATTTACCATGAAAAGTTTCACAAATTTATACATGGTAGAAAATTCATACTATAGACAGACCATTATCCCTTATTGTCCATATATGGATAAAAAGGGATGTTCCTACATATACAGCGAATAGACTATTGAATTATAATTATAAAATGGAATTTTTACCATCCAAAACATTAAGTCCTGCAGACGGATTGTCTAGACTAATACCAAGATTCTGCGAACCACTTGAAGACGCAGTAATTGTGGCGATAAGGGCCGAAAATGAAATTAATAATGTATTATACAAAACTGTAAGAGAACTGCTCATAACATTGGAGGAAATAAAAATTAAGGCGGAAAAAAATGTCATTATAATAAAAATGAAGGCGAAATTAAGATATAAAGGAAAAATATTATTGGAAATAATGCATTTTTATTATGTAATGATGCACACACAGAGTGGTCATACCAGCATTGTTGCAAAGACTTATGATAAAAGAATTCCACAGAGGACATCCATGAATTTCTAGAATTAAATCCTTAATGAGATTTTATCCTTATTGGCCCAAAATGGATAAGTATATCGAAAATTTAATGAAATCATACGATGTTTAACAACACGCCCATGTGTGTCGAATGTGGCACAAGGCCGGTTTAATGTGGGCTTTCGGGCAAAATCATACAGGGGTTGTGCTCTGGCAGCGAAGTCACCGACTATCAGAATTCAACCATAGCCGAAAACCGATATGCCATGGTCCAGAATACATATAGACTTCGCAGGACCGTTAAACGGAGCATACTATCAAGTGGTACTTGATAGTTACACCAAATGGAATATAGTTTTCTATTCAATATGCATCAAATTTATGTTAGATTAAGATCTAGGGTATTATCTAGGTTTGTAGGGTATAATCCATTAATCTTGTTCTTTGGAAATATTTAGGCAACGTGAGAAGTAAACAATTTTGTAGAATGCGAAGGAGAATTGTCTTACAGGAATATACTTAAGTTTAAATCTTCTTGATTCTAAAGTATATTTGTGAAAATCTTTTGTAGAAGGAGAATTGTTTTCCATGAATATGTAAGCTTAAAGCTGTATCACCTGTATCAGTCAAAATCAATTTTCGTAGAGGAATTTACTCAAGCTTAAAGCGTTTTGTTTGTGACGTGAATTAGCCATAATATTTCATAGCATGCGAAGAACAATTGTCTTACTCAATCTCAAAAGTTTTTTTCTTTCTGACCTGTATCAGTCAAAATCTTTTGTAGGATGCAAAGGACATTTGTCTTCCATGAATACACACAAGATTAAAGCTTTAGGTTGGTGACTTGTATCAGTCAATTCTTTTAAAATGAAAAGTAGAATTGACTTCGATGAATATACTCAAGCTTAAAGATTCTTCATTATGACTTGTATCAGTCCAAAACTTTTGTAGAATGCGAAGTGTTTATATGAACATATTGGTGATTAAAACCTGTAACAATCAAACTCTATTTTTAGAATATGAAGGAGCATTCTTTTAGGAATATGTTTCAGCTTACGGATTCTTTGTTGCAACGCTCACTTACCAAAATGTTTTGTAGAATACGAAAGAGAATTGTCTTCCATGTATATACATAAGCTTAGAGCTTCTTGGTTCTGACATTTACAGTCATAATATTTTGGCGAATACAGAGGAGAAATTTCTTACAGGAAAATAATTAAACTTAATGTTTCTTGCTTGTAACATGTATCAGTCAACATCATTTGTAGAATGTGAAGAAGAATTATCTTCCATGAATATACTTAAGTTTAGAATTTTTGTTTTTAACCTGTATCAATCAAAATATTTTGCAGAATTCGAAAGAGAATAGTCTTCCATGAATATACGGTTAATGATTCTTGACTTATATTTTTAAAATCTTTCTTAAAATGTAATAGAAAATTGTCTTACAGGAATAGACTCAAGCATAAAGCTTATGATTTGTGGTATGTATCAATCAAAATCATTTGTAGAATGCAAAGGAGAATTCTCTTCCGTGAATAAAATCAAACTTAAAGCTTCTTGATTGTGACTTGTATCGGCCAAAATCTTTTGTAGGAACAGTGTGCTCCGTGAATATATATTGTAACTTAAATCTTCTTGTATGTGACGTGTATCAGTAAAAATCAAAATATTTTGTACAATGCAAAGGAGAATTGTCTTCTATGAATATACACAAGCTTAAAGGTTATGGCTTTTGGCCAGTATCAGTCAAAATCTTTTATTAAATAACAAATAATATAGTCTTTGAGTTTATCTTCAACTTTGAAAGGAACTATTTACTGTTTAACCCAAAATACATCCCCATTTTTTTGCTGCTTCCCTTGTAAATAGTGTTAGTTGACAATTTCCATAAAGGATCTAATCTTGAGTGCACCTATCAGGTTCATCCGATACATCTTTTCATTGATCATTGAAAATTGCAGTTGAGAAATCAATTTTTTAGTACTTCATCATCTAAGTTTAAATATTTTTTTTGTACCATTTTTTGCTTTCATATCTTTAGTCATTGTTCTTAATATTCTACATCTTTTCTCTCTTTGCATTTACAACACCAGCTGTTTCAATTCCACTAGTTTTATTTATCAGCCCTTTCATTTTTCTGAAACCACTTTTCATAATATTCTTTTTTATTGTTCTTGTCAATGTTTTCCAGGACCTCTGCTCAAAATGTTTGCCATTTCCATCGTTGTGTTCCCCCAAATCCAATAACGTTTCAATATCTTGCTTGTCTTTTGAAGACTTATTTTTTTTACTACACGCAGCAATTTTTATTTATTTCTGAAATTAGCAAATTAATATCATTAACTGTATTATGCTATATATTTATTTTTAATATAATAAACCTCATATTACCAAATAAGTCATTTTAAATATTTCTAATAAAACCTGTATTAGAAGCTGAAATGTTCCTGATATATATGTTAAATAAAGGTAAATATATTCAATATTTGTGTATTTAGAGATTCTTGATAAAATCCAAAGTAGAATCTGCAACTTTATCAATCCCGACCTGACATTTTGACGTCATTCCCCCTCAATATTGATCATAAGTCATTATTATTACTGAGCCGTCACAGCAGAAATAAATACTGAATTTCATTAGAGATCACGAGGATGCACCTCTTCTCAGTATATCAAACCGCTCTTCGCTGATTTTGATAATGATTAGACTATATATTTCAATTCTACCTGGTTCTAATTTTTCTCACCTTTTGTCATGGTTCTGCCGGATTATCTAGTCCTCCAATAGTAATATTTGTTTGGTGAGCTCTTCAGTTTTCGAGTAGGCAATTCTCCATTCTTTTTCAATTTTATTTTGTCGTTTTCTTATACAACTACAAATACTATTTTCTCTTGATTCATGATACCTAAATGCGACATTCTAATCTTGGGTGAATCGTTTGCATTACAATTCTTCATAGTTTTTTTTTACCTCTTTGTTACATTCTTCGTGTCAGTTTCTGATGTCCCTATCCAATTTGCATGGACGCTCTGATATCTGCCACTTTCGCCTTTCCTATTGGATCACCGTCTCCACTTATTCACATCAAATTTTGAATTCGAAATCAATGCATTCGCTTATTTTCATAGACTGTTTTGTCTGTTTTCAAATGTGATTATGACTCTTTTAGGTTGCGTCTTGTCCAATATCGTTTATTCTGAGCAATTATTCGGAGCTAGTATTAATAAGGATTTCTTTTTCGCTTCATATATCCTCTGCGCAACCACGCCCATGTCATTTTTCCTTTCATTCTTTTTGCAAGTCTATTGAATATTATTTACATTATTCGGACTATTGTCCTCATCTTTGTCGCCATATTTATTAAAACGTTTCGGCCGTTGTACGCTTCAGCCTTCTTCAGGTGGTTAGAATGTCGAACTGAACCCTTTATTTCGCTCACTGGGGTAGACTGTTCTAGTTCCACCTGTCATGTCCAATGGATGTCAGTTAACTCCTGTTAATTCCCCTCTCCAAGTTCTCCACTGCCTTAACCAGGTATTGAACTCACACTCTTTGGGTCCTGTCACTCGATATAACTAACGCCTTTATCCACTGTGCCATGTCTCAGGACCCATGGCACAGTAGATAAAGGAAGGCAGTGGAGAACTTTCAAAGGGAAATTACAGGAGATAACTGATAACGGACATCCTAATTATCAGTTTAACATGGCACGTGGAACTAGAACAGTCTCCCCCAGTGAGCGAAATAAAGGGTTTAGTTCGACATTACAACTACCTGAAGAAGGTCGGAGCGTACAACGGCCGAAACGTTGTAATAAATATTGCAACAAAGATGAGGACAATAGTCCGAATAATGTAAATAATGTACATATTACCTCATCTCAGAAATATAGACGTCTATTGAAATATTTATGAAGTTGTTCTCTTTCGATCTTTGTCTTCTCGTTTGCTGTTGTTCAGTTGTACATTTGTCAGCTTTTTTTCCGCTGCTTTTTACTCTCTTTCATTGCCGTGTGTATTTCTCAGATTTTTTTTAATAGTCCTGTTGATAAAATCCTCAATTTCGGTTTCATATAAATCGCTAGTCTTTAAGCATGGTCAACCTTTTTTTTCAGATGAAGCAAATATCTCAGTCCTTTCTGTTGTTCATTTTAGAAATATCTCTGAATATGCTTGGAATCTGAAGTCTAGTTTTGAATTTCTTCCTTGTTCTTCTGGTATATTCTTATTTTGCATATAATTTTATTCTGTTTAATCGGATTGATCGATTACTGGTATTCATCTCCGTTCAGTGTTTTGATGATTTCCTTCTGGTCCGTTGAATCTCTTTTTTTTTTTTTGGCTTCTTGCATTACCAACGTTACTCATTTCTCGTCCCCGAATTCCATTCCAATATTCTGGCTAAAAAAGTTCTTTCGATCAATACTTCCAATTCTTGAAATATTTTCAAATCAGCCATATATATTTGGTAGTTGACTGTTTACTTTAACTTCGTAAATTTATATCTTTCTTTACAATTCCCCAAGATGCAGTTTTATTGCAGTAATAGAGATAGAGTTCTTGAAAATGTTTTTATCGACTGCACATTGTCATCTTTCACTTTGTTCTATCCTCAAGTAGATTTTTTTACGAATCTAGTTACATATTCCGAGTCCTTAAATATATATAGATATTATTAATTATTGTTGCTGCATTTGTTGGTGTCATTTCAGTTTGAAAGAAACAGATATAGATAGGTGTGCACACTGATATAGTCACTGATATGAATTCAAACAAAAAATATTTTTATATTAGGAAACTTTTAGGATTTATCGACAATTATTTGTCATTAATAGTTATCACTTGCTGCATCAACTTATTCAATACATATACATGTGCATTCAGTGATGTATAATCTGTTGAAACAACGTATTACTGCACTGATTGCTCAGTTGTTAGAATTTTATAGCAGAGCATGGTGTATAAATATCTGATACATAAAGGTACACAATTACTGACATGTTTTTTCGCAAGCAATTGCTAAGTTACAGTTGGGCAACTATAATTTTTGCTATGCTGGCAGTTAAAAACGGTCCGTGTAGATACCGTAGCAGAGCTGAGTTCTACTCAGTTGAAAGCTTTTTAAACACAAATTTTTTAATAAAAAATAATCTTCAATTTATAAAAAGGCTTTCCCTAAACAAGTATATAAAAAACAAGTATATAAAATTGTCACTTTACATTATCTTCAACTAACGTATTTGAAGTATGGTTATGACAACGGTGAAATTAACTTAAAAGGAAACATTCGGCATTCATTGATTGGACTTGGAGCGTTACTGTCGGTTAAAAGTTACAAAATATTTTTTATTACATCAGTTTTTCAGGAAATTCCACGTATACTGTTATTAATCTTTTTAATATTGGCGGGTGTTTCTTTCCAAACCTTTTCTTTTTGGCAGTGAGGAAAGTTAACTTCTTGATTATATCATTGTTTTCCCTTCTAGTTACATGGGCTACCGATTTTGGATGCTACTGCTGTTGAATTCGAGTGATATGGCTTTTATTATTTGGTAAAGTTCTTTGTGATTTTGTAACACCGGTGTATAGTATTTGATGAATGATTGTATTCTTTAAGACTTACGGAGCTCATTTCGCTTCAAGTCATTTTTAATCATTGGTCTGAGAAAACGGTTGTATATAAATGATAGTTTAGACATTTCTGACCGAGTTGGACACCATAAGACAATTTAAACCAGAGAAAACCATGACAACGCACTCTGTTCCTTGGTCGTTGGAGGATAAATGCATATCTGAGCCAATCTGATTTTTTCAAACCCATAAGCGCCAAGCTGCCTGCACGACTATCCACCAATATCGGATAATTATTATGATGAAGTAGTGGTGATAATTAAAGTGGTTGGGACTGGAGGTTTAGATTACAGTCGACCGGAAAAAGTTGTGATTATTCGTATAATTTACCCTTCGATTGTTCGCCAGAGCCTTTAGGGGTGAAGGACTTGGCATTAACACTTTGTGAAAAGAATCAAGTCACTTTTATCCGTCGTCTCTTGCACTTGATGGCAGACTATTTTGGTAATGATGATGATGATGATGATGATGATGATGATGATGATGATGATG
>OZ038514.1:28331187-28402386 GCA_964036315.1 Acanthosepion esculentum
TTTATATAAATGATATGTGACCTTACCTATAACGACAGAGTGAACTCTTCCTGAAACTATGAATACTGCGCCTCTCAAGAGAGAGGGACGAGACGGAATCGAGTCGAGCCAATAGTAGTTCACTCCAAACCAGACTGACAGTCATACTAACACCTTTCACATCTTGTATTATTATTCTGTGTAATATATCTTTATTATTTCTACTCTTGTGTTCGTGTTGTTCATCCTTGGCCCTAACCTGGGACCATAACAGTGGCGACGAGGATATTGAAGAAACGAAGTTCTACGCGGAGAATCTAAAAAAAGAAACCTTTTTGCTATCGGTCGTCCATAACAGTGGCGACGAGGATATTGAAGAAACGAAGTTCTACGCGGAGAATCTAAAAAAACAACCTTTTTGCTATCGGTCGTCCATATCAGTGGCGACGAGGATATTGAAGAAACGAAGTTCTACGCGGAGAATAAAAAAAAAAAAAAAGTTTTTTTTTGCTATCGGTCGTCTATAACAGAGACGACGGAGGTATTGAGAAAAGAAAACAAGTTCTACGCAAGATTAAAAAAGATAAGAAAAAAAAGAAAATTCTTTTTGGACACCAACCTTAACAGTGGTAACGAAGACACGAATTTTACCTGTCAGCCAAAACAGAATCGAATTCTACGCAGGAAAATGTTTTTGTAATAAGGTTCCAGAACAACAGGCGACAAAGACCTGAAGTCTACACTGAGAAAAAAGGAAAAATCGTTACACAAAATTACGGTGTAAACATGGAAGACTTTAAGGCAAGCATATTGGAACTAATGAAAATGCAATTCGAGCAGCAACAAAAAAAAATGAGGAAAGATAGACTAGGCTCGAAGAAAAACAATTAGAAATTCAACAGAAGAACGAAGAAAAACTATTTGAAATTCAACAGAAAAACGAAGAGAATCAACTCGAACTACAAGAATTGCTACTACGGGCAGTAACAAATAAAGGACAAAATTCTGGAAATGAAACAGCATTCTCGCAAAATGCTATCTGGAGCTCTATCAAAGACTTCACTTATGCACCGGACGAAAACAAAACCTTCGCAGCTTACTTCCGAAGATATGAAGATTCATATGAGTTTGATTGTGGGAATTGGTCAGACGCAAAAAAAGTACGTCTACTACTGAGAAAACTAGGGTCAAGCGAATACACTAAATTCGTAGACTACATCCTCCCGAGGAAAACGAATGAGTTGACTTTCAAGGAAGCCGTGAAACTTTTAACGGAATTATTTAGTCCGAACACTTCACTATTCCACAAAAGGTGGAAGTGTTTAAATTTAACAAAAAAGGATAGCGAAGACTATATAACATTCGCTTCCGTAGTAAACAAGCACTGTGATGACTTTAACTTATCTGAACTCAGCCCTGACAATTTTAAATGTTTGATATTTGTCCAAGGCCTGGTTTCGACTAAAGATGCAGAGATCAGGTGGAGAATTGTAACAAAACTTGAGAATTCAACCAGAATTGAGGCTACAAAAATTGGCTGAGGACTGTCAGAGATGTATAAGCGTAAAAAAGGACTTGAAAGATATCGAAGAGTCTGGCGTCGCTCACATACGAAAAGTATAAAGACAAACACGTTTTTCTCCTTCCTCAAAAACAAACCAAACAAATTATTTTACTACAAAAAGTCAAATGAAACCGCAGAAGAAACCACCATGCAGTCGATGCTATCGCTGTGGGACTTTGCATTGGTACAAAGATTGTCCACACCGCTATAAGACTTGTCTGTCGTGCAATAAAGTGCGACATAAAAGTTCGGACTGTAGAACAAAGAAAGAAAGAAAAGCCGAGTAAGAGTCACTAGAACTGACCAAGCGGACGGGATAAATATACGAAAATATGTACAAGTAAAAATGTTAAAAAAAAAACTGATTACAATTAGATTCCGGATCAGATTTAGCCATTATTAGCTTACAGACGTGGAAGAAATTTATCAAACCGACCGATAAAATAGCCAGGTCGGCAAGAGGAAGAAAAATCAAATTTGATGGCGAAATTATCACAAATGTGACGTTCAACGGTATGACCAAGAAATTAAAGATGTATGTTCTAAAAAATACCGAAAATTTATTGGGAACTGACTGGATGCAGAAATTTGACCTCTGGGATTTACCGATAAATACGTTCTGCCAAAAAGTGGAAGGGTTATAGACTGAGGCAGAAAAATTGAAGGAGAAATTAAAGGAGAGTTTCCCCGGCGTATTTTCAGCCGGCCTCGGGAGGTGTAAAATAATGGCGGCAAAAATCAAACTAAGAGAAAATGTACAACCCATTTTCAAGAAGAAAAGAAATGTACCTTTTGCATCATTAGAAAAAATAGACCAAGAGTTGGATAGACTCGTGAAAACCGGTATATTGACGAAGGTGGAATATAGTCAATCGGCTGCACCTACGGTTTACGTGAAAAAGAAATCGGGTGAGATTCGAGTATGCGCAGATTTCTCGACGGGATTGAATCCAGCGATTAAGGATTATCACTATCCTCTCCCTAGTTCAGAGGAAGTTTTCACAAAGTTGAACGGAGGAAAATTTTTCTCAAAGATAGACTTGAGCGAAGCATACCTACAAGTACCAGTAGATGAGGAAAACTCGAGGTTGTTGTGAATAAACACACATAAGGGGTTATATAAGTTCCAGAGATTACCATTCGGTATCAAGGTCGCGCCGGCGATATTTCAGCAAATTATGGACACTATGCTAGGCGGACTGGATTTCACGATCGCATACCTTGATGACATCCTGATAAATAGCAAAAATATTGAACAACACTGGGAATACGTTCAAGAGGTTTTCAGGCAGATACAAAACTACGGGTTTATGGTAACGGAAAATAAATGTGACTTCTTTATGAAAGAGATAAAATATCTGGGCCATATTATTGACGAAGAAGGAAGAAGACCAGACCCAGAAAGAGCCACGGCAATAAAAAAAATGCCTGCTCCAAAAAGTTTTTCCGAATTACAAAGCTTCTTGGGCTTAGTAAATTATTATCAAGAATTTATTCCTAACATGCACAAATTACGCACACCCCGAAACGAACTGTTGAAGAAGGAAAAAGTTTGGGAATGGTCATATGAATGTCAGAAAACTTTCGACAAAATCATTAAGACTCTAACAGCAGATTTATTTTTAGCGCATTATGATCCAAAATTGGAAATAATAGTCGCGAGTGACTCGAGTGTTTATGGTGTTGGGGCATGTATACTTCATAAAATGCCGGATGGGACACTAAAACCCATCGTGCATGCATCAAGAAAAATCCTACCAACCGAACAAAATTACTCGCAAATCGAAAAAGAAAGGCTAGGGATTATTTTTGCGGTTACGAGATTCCACAGATATATTTACGGTAGATTTTTAACCTTACAGACGGACCACAAGCTGTTATTGACAATATTTGGATCAAAGAAAGGTCTACCTGTCTACACTGCTAATAGATTGCTAAGATGGGGGACTATTTTATTAAACTATAACTTTAAATTGGAGTATCTTCCATCAAAATCGGGTATGCAGATGGTCTTTCGAAACTAATACCAAAGAAAACGGAGCAGTTAGAAGATTCCGTAACTGCAGCTCTAAGATATGAGGAAGATATCAGAACATCATTATGTAGTACAATTCGAGACCTCCCCGTCACATTACAGGAAATAAGAAACGAAGCAGTGAATGACGAATTTATAAAGGAAATGAAAACAAAAATTGCAGAAAAAGAAAAGCATATATCAGACAGTTTGTCATTATGTGATAATGTTCTGCTATATAATGAAAGAGTAGTAATCCCAAAAACGCTACAAAGGCGAATCCTCAAGGATTTTCACATGGGCCATCCAGGAAAGAACAGAATGAAATCCTTAATGTGAAGTTATGTCTACTGGGCAAACATGGATCAAGATATTATACAAATGGTAGACAAATGAAAGGGCTGTTCCTTAGCAGCCAAGGCACCTCCGATCACTCATAAGCCATGGCCTAAGACAGATCGAACGTGGACGAGAATCCATGTAGATTTCCCAGGTCCATTAGTTTTTACAACTTGATTGCTTGAGGCCTTTGCATAATGTGTCAAATATTGTGTCCATCTTGTCTAGTCACCGATATGGGACACAATTTACATCTGCGGATTTTCAAGAATTTTGTGAAACTTTTCATGTGAAACACATCAAATCCCCGCCATATCACCCAAAATCAAACGGGCAAGCGGAGAGGTTTGTAGATACATTAAAAAGAGCACCAAGGAAAGCTTATGACGTACCAACAGAAAAGGCTTTACAACAATTCTTGCAAGTGTATAGAATTACACCGAACAGTACTACGCCATCGGCATTATCACCGGCGGAAGTGATGTTCGCCCGAAAAATTAGATCGGTATTCGACAAATTACTGCCAAAACAGACAAAGCAATCACCAACGTCGTTTGTACCTAAAAGAAAATTTAACCCAGGGGAGAAAGTCTTTTTTTAAAATGTTCAAAACAACACATCCTGTTGGGAGCCAGGTACAATAGAGAAACGTATCGGGAACGTGATTTACATAATTCAGGGTCCGAAGTTCTCGCATAAAAGGCGCCTTAAATCAAATCAGAAAGAGGCTGTTAGAGGATTCTAACGGTCTACCTCAAGAAGAGGAGGAAGTAATGGACACAATATTTGACACATTCAATATGCAAAGGCCTCAAGCAATTTCAGAACCGCGGAAATCAAGCAGAAAAAGAAACTTTCCAGAGCCTTTGATGATTAATCCGAAGAGGAAAAATATTAAAGAGGTAAAAGCTGCGAGGTAAAAGCTTTGGGAGGCGGGTGTTATGAGACCTTACCTATAACGACATAGTGAACTCTTCCTGAAACTATGAATACCGCGCCTCTCAAGAGAGAGGGACGAGACGCAATCGAGTCGAGCCAATAGTAGTTCACTCCAAACCAGACTGACAGTCATACTAACACCTTTCACATCTTGTATTATTATTCTGTGTAATATATCTTTCTTATTTCTACTCTTGTGTTCGTGTTGTTCTTCTTTGGTCCTAACCTTGGACCATAATAATAAAATAGCAGTGAGAGCAGGTGTTAACGCAAATGAGCGCGATGTAAAGTAACAGAGCTAAAATTTATACGCCTAAGAAATATATCTGTTTCTTGCAGTTTCGTGCAATTTTGAGTTTCATACACGTGGCAATATATATATATATATATATATATATATGTGTGTGTGTGTGTGTGTGTGTGTGTGATAAAAATATAGTTGTAAGGTATGATTTGCTTATTGGTAAAGGTGCTCAGTATCAGGGATATATTGTATGTAAATATAAGAGTATACACTGAGGTCAACTGTAAGTGGCGACAGTCTGTTTCATGCCTGAATGCAATCTTCAGGCTTGAATATATATATATATATATATACAGAGTGTGCGATGGATAAATTGTCGACTAAATTAGGCAAAAATGAAAATAATACTAATATCTTATTCTAACAGATATTTACCAAATTCACACAAAAAATATTTTGAAATACTAAAGATAAAATTTATTCAATAAAATAACCATTGACTACGACCCCGAGATGGTTTCGGAATCTCCTGCTATTCTTCTCGACAGTCTCTTTTTTAAGTTGGTAAATGCTGCCATCATCCTTGCCTTTAGTTCATCTTTGATGTTAAGAGTTTAGCTGCCCCCCCCCCACATATACTAATCAAGGGGATTGCAGTCTAGGGTGTCCAGATATAAGGGGTTATGTGGTTGCAGAAATTGTCGCACAGCCATGACTATGTTCTGTTTGTGTGGCATGGTGCAGAGTCATATTGTCAGACATAGAGTCTTCCAGTAGCCACATCTTTGACCTAGGGCAGCCCTACCTCCTCAAGGAACTTGATGCAGGTCTCCATGTTGAGCCTGAGGCCCCGTGGGAAGATGAATTGAGGCAAAACTTCACCATCACTAGTGATCACTCCAAAGACCATGATGTTGAGTGGGTGTTTCGTTTTCATCACTCTCGGTACATCATTTGAGGAAACAGAAGCCACCGGTTGTTCTGAAATATTCGTATTGGAGCTTCCGGCGCGAAGGCCAAACAGTACAGCATGCCGTTTCCAAATTTCTGGCGGTGTGAATTGCGTCATGGTGGTCATTTTCTCTACAGACGGTGCACAACTGACGCTACCTATACCGTACTGGCGACAAAATTAAAAAAAGACAACGCGTGTGCATGAAATTAAAAATATAAAATGGCGACAATTTACCCATCGCAACCTATATATATATATATATATATATATTAAAGACATTTTTGATATGTTTAACGTTCTTTTTATAGATACAAGTATTTTAAGTAAATGCTCTGTTCATAATAAACAGTATTAAATAACATTTACCGGCCTGAATGTCCGAGAAATTTTCATACAAAATTTTCGTTCTCCGACAGGAATCGAACCTGTATCCTATACGGGACCGTATGACGTGCCTTAACCTTTCGGCCACAAAGAAGCGTCTGGTTAGCAAGGTCGATTTTACTATCTTTAAACTTAAATCTTCCATGAATCTCTTCTATTCATATCTGCTCTTAGTGTATCAAATGTAAACAAATGACGCCATACATTTTTGAATTGGACATAGTCCGACAATTTATTTAAAGACATTTATGATATGTTTAACGTTCTTTTTATAGATACAAGTATTTTAAGTAAATGCTCTGTTCATAATAAACAGTATTAAATAACATTTACCGGCCTGAATGCTAATACTGTTTATTATGAACAGAGCATTTACTTAAAATACTTGTATCTATAAAAAGAACGTTAAACATATCAAAAATGTCTTTAATAAATTGTCGGACTATGTCCAATTCAAAAATGTATATATATATATATATATATATATATATATATATATATATATATATATATATATGAAGTGAGAGAAAAATTATAGTAAAGAAATATGGGAATAGTTTGATAAGTAAACATATATGCAGGGATTGAGATTATCTATCATCATACGCAAATCTATCTATCTATCTATCTATCTATCTATCTATCTATCTATCTATCTATCTATCTATCTATCTATCTATCTCGTTCCCTTCAATATCTGTCTATCTATCTAGCTATCCAGTAAGAAATACGAATTGGAACCAATGTATAAAATAATTCCTTAGTGAATATTCATCAGTTCTGGATATCAAAAATATTATCTTCTGATTTCGTTTATCAAAGAAACAAAAATTATTTCATTTATTTATTTATTTGCTGTTTGTTTTACGCTTTTGTCTTGTATTTATTTTATGTTGTGTTTGCTTGATTCATTTTTAGTTGAGAGTAATAATTTAATTCCTCTAATGGCAGCGGTTGTGCTTGCATTCCAAAGAATGCGATTTCTGTTATTTTCATTATTCTGATTTGATGCATTTTTTACAATGTTCTCTTTGTTTCAAATTTGCTTAAGTGCTTTCTTTCCTTGACTATGTAATTTCGTATAAGCGTGTGTATGTGTGTCGGCATCATTTGTATTCATTCTTTAAAGAGATGGTCTGTAAATTTTGCTTGTCTATTTCTAGATGGCATTAAGTGTATATGCGCAACGACCGTCGGAATAAAACAAAGACAAATGTATTTAGACTTCCATCTGGCATTGAGTATATTCTCTGTCTCTGTCTGAGAGAAATTTCACTTTATCTGAAAACGTTAGATTTCTGCTAGCACGCCGCATATATGTGTTTGCTTTTCTATGTGCACGTTTACGCGTTTGAATGAACGCGACGTCCGAACGTATATGATGGAAGCGTATTTTCTTTTACCTATGAGCGCATAACTGTAAACAGTTATCTAGTATTCTGTGTGTGTGTGTGTGCGTGTGTGTGCGTGTGTGTGTACACAAGTGTTTATGTATATGCATGTATGTAAAGTTAGAAAATCTACAACTCCATTTATGACAGCTTTTAGGAGTCTTCGTTTCTCATCTTCTGAACACTTTCTACCACAAGATTAAAGAGACCCTTTGATTTCTGACACAGGTTGGCAGCAATTTTGTCCGTCACACGGATTTCCCGCCTTTCCACCGATTTTTGCGCTAATCAACGACAACAAGCCCGCATTCAGGCGCCATTTTTACCAAATGCTATTAAATGAAATTAACTTAAAGTTTGGTGATGGTTTGTGCGACGGGACGAAGGAATTGGTGAGAGTGGATTAGATTTGATGCAAAAAGAATGAAAAATTGAATAAAATAATGACGAAGAAGAAGAGAAAAGAAAATCATATGAAATAAAAAAAAATAGTAAATTAATTTAGAGACTGTAAATATTTAAAGCAAAGAAAGACAATTTATGTGTGAAACGGCCACAAGAAGTGAGGAACAAATTGAAAGAGGAGAAAATGGTTAAAGAAAATAACAAAATAATAATTATTAGTTAAATTATGAAAAAATAGAACTAAGTAAATGTAAGGAGAAAAAGAGAAGAAAAAAAGAAAGTTGAATCAAATGAGAGAGAAAAAGAGGATAAAAAGAATGAAATGTAAAAATTAAACGAAAATACTAAATAAAAGAAATACTTAGATAAAATAAATTTGCAATAGAAGCGAAAGAAAGAAAGAAGCAAAGAAAGAGTGAAATGAGTAGAAAACAGAAAGGAAGAAAATGAATAGAAGAAAAAATAAAACAAAAAGTACTTAGTGGAAAAATGAGTTTGTCATAAAGAAAGCAAATGTATATTTTTCCTCAAAGTTGATAGAGAAAGAGAAAAAGTCATGAATGAGAAAGCGAAGGAAAAGAAGGAAATGAGGAGGTAAATCTTCTAATGTTGAAAGAAAGAGAAAAAGAAAATAAATGAGAAAGAAAATATGAACGAGAGAAATGAATAAGTCAGGACTGGGAAGGCAAAAAGGCGGGCGGTGGGTAGGTTTCGAGTTGCAAGCAGCAAATGCAACGTTGGGGCGACAATTATGAAAATTGGAATAAACGTCAGTAATCAGAGTCCGAAAATGGATTCAGGGAATTAAATGCCGTTGAATTCAAGAAGATGCAATCTCACCCATAAACACATGCGTGTCCACTTCACCATCATATACACAACTATAAATCCTTTTGCATTAAGAGCTACACACACATACACTTGCGTACACAAATGCACATTCGTGGATAAATGCAGCCGCATAAAAATCTATAACCGAATGTCCACACACGTACAAACATACAGAAAATGAAACGTATAAAGAAAATCAAGACTTGGAGGTTCAACATCTCCAAAAGTAACACACACACACAAACACGAATTCATACTCTTTATGAAAAATATATTAACCAATACATTAACCCGTCCATACACACCCACATATACACAGAGGCATTTTCCCCAAACAATACTTCCACTTGTGCAAATTTTCTTCAACTTAAAGAAATGCAAGTTTGTATATGCAGACCAACAATTATATATATATATATATATATATATATATATATATATATATATATATATATATATATATATATATATATAAACTGTGCATTATATGAACGACGCGTTTGCGTGTCCAAACCAGCAAACATAATGGAACGCTATCTCAAATATCCAAACACATATACGTGTTTCCGTTGGGGTTGTGCATATCCTTAGCATAGAATCGATACTAGAAACATTTAAATTGTTAAACTATATTGGTATCTATCTGGTAAAACTATATTGATAGAGTGTGATAGATTCTTCGGTTTTTGTTTTGTTTTGCCTTTTCTTGTCAAATACTAATGCTAACTAATTCCAGGACGGGATACAAAACACACTGAATGAACCGATTTCTCAAGAGTCTCAGAATACATATCCAAGTCATTAAGCGCAATTTATGACATACGACCTCGTAATGAAAAAAATGTACTTAACATACACCCAAATATCGTGAATATGTATAACTATTGTGCGCACATACTGTGCTCTTTGATTTGTCTCCATGACGTAGTTACTTATACTAGATTACTTTCTCGGAGATTTCTTCACTTTACTAAACTATTTGTCATGTAAACACACACTGTCGTTTATATAAATCACGTAAGTGCCTCTTTTCAATCTCGAATTTAAACAGAACCACGCATACACTGCTACCAACTCTTGCATTCAAATATATCACGCATACAAACATACATTTTATATGAATTTGTTAACAAAGGAAATAATACACGGTATTTTCTCTTTCACACACGCAATCAATGAATCTAGTCAGAAAGCAATAATTATTTAGCTCAAATTACAAAAGGCTAATTATTATTGACAGACAAATTACTGATTTCTAAAAAATAAGAGAGATGGAAAATTTGAAATGAAAATCAAAGAAAAGAATAGAAAGGAGGAGGAAAAATAGCGAGATAGATTGAAAAAAATATTTTTGAAAGAATGTTATAAAAAAAGGACAAGTGATGGAAGGAAACAAACTGAGACAGAATTTGTGTCACTTTAGATGCTATCGTTTTTCCGTCTTTTTGGTGGACACTGCATAGAGATTGTCAGCATGTATTGTCATTTCGTCTTGAGTTTTGCTGAATTTACAGACAGCACATCAAGAATACACTCTTCATCTGGGAAGAAGGTTTCTAAAGGTCGCCAAAAGAATTTGCTACAGTAATTACTTAGCTGTTTACTGCCTTCATGATTTGTGCAAAAACCAAAACAATCCCTTTGCCTTACAAAATGATAATAATGTTTAAATAAACAATATTATAATATTGTTTGTAGCTGTTAATAGTTAACAATATTCTTCATACAAATACTGTTTGGTAACACTTGACATGAATATTTTTTTACAGTGATATCATTAAATAATAAGTGATATCAGATGATATGCAGTTGTGCGAAGATAATAGCATCTGCATTTTCTTGATTATCTCCTTACCCATGATTAGGATAGGAAAAGCCATCAATACAAAAGTATATCATGCGATATGATTGAATTAATAGTCAAGATTTTCTTAATTCATCATTTATTTATGAGATATGCTGTTGAGAAGTTAAAACAACTTTTAAAATTTATATAGACTAACATTCGCATTTTCTTCTTTTATGCGCCATGTCCCTTCAGGGCGTGGGTGATTCCAACTAATCGTATTTTGTAGCTTTGTTTTGTTGCTATCACTCCCAATCCCTTTTGCTCAATCATTTACATAAGCTCGTTATGTTGGTTATTTGCTACTTTCCCTTGTCACTCTTGCTTTCAATATGTACTGTGAGTGTGAAATTCTCCAGGCTCTTTTTCCTCATTATGTTTCTTAGAAATTTCAATTTCCGCTTTCTGATTATAAGTATAAGTGTCCGTTTTCCTTCCATTTTCCTTAAAACTTCGTCGTTTTTCACATGCTCAGTCCATGGTATTCTCAGCATCCTTCTGTAGAGCCACATTTCTGTTACCCCTTTTCTTCCTCCGTGATGAAATTGTCCCACATTCACTGCTATATAGGAGCACTGATATTACGTAAGAATTTATTACTTTTTATGTTTCGAATATTTTTTTTCTGTTTCTTAATACTTTACTTAATTTTTGGGAGATTTTTTTCGTTATTCCAATGCGTCTTCGGATTTCGGTGTCACATTTTTTGTCCGCTATACTACCTAGATAATTAAAATTTCGTACTTGTTTGATTCTGATATCTCCAATTCATAGTTTGCATCTTGGAATCTTCCTTTTGCTGACAACCACACATTATTGTAACTTGACACTTTATTCTGAATAGAATCTTAATCGTCGTTATTTGAAAAACAAATTAGCTTCATTTTCAAATCACGACGATTAAGATTCTCTTCTGATTAAGCCGTCAAGTCACAATAATGTGTGGTTGTTAGCAAAAAGAACATTGATGATGATCTCCAACTAATTTCCATTCCTTTCTTTTAAGTTTTCTATTATTTAAATCGTACATTTGTGGTAAATACACTGACATTCGGCTTGATATTAGCACGAAAATATCTTCCATTATTAATTGGAAGAGTTGAAAACAAATCTGATAACATTTTTAACATAACTGATCAAAACAAAACCTATTTTTACAGCAATGTTCAGTAAACATTAAAGTTTGTAACCAATATAATCATTATTTAATTTGAAGTAAGATATACCTCTTTCTTACGCCGTCTGTTTTTATTATTTTTTTCTCATTTTCTTTACAGATGGTCGTGTATTTCCCATGCTTCTATTCATTTAAAACAAGATTATTATATAAAAAACGGACGCAAGAGAAAACAGTAATTATAGTAAATGTAAGAACGGTATTGAAAGACATGGAAGACAAAAAGCGTGGCACCGTGAAAGGTTTCTCATATGTATTATCTGTTTTTATACGAAACTGAAGAATTTGCGATAGCAGCCGACAGAAGAAGGACATCATTTGAAAGAGGAGAAACGAAACCACTTATAGATGTGGCGGTTATCAATGCAGACGTACGTTGATATAATGAATTCGTTGGACGAGATTCAAGTTGAATGAAGTGGTCCTTCACACCGTTAACTGTCGGTAGTTTCATAAGGACACAAAGAACAGACTGTGGTGCAAAAAGATTTGATCAAAATCTTGGACTCAATGTAAAGATCACTAGATACGCAACTTATTTGATGCACATTTACCATATATATATTTATATATATATATTTATATATATATACATCTGATTTTGTATTATATATATATATATATATATATATATATATATATATATATATATATATATATTTAGGCACCATATCTTCATTCAAACATGTTTCATTGAATAGTATACACATACTTTGTCTACTTATTTTTATACTTATCTTTTCTAGTTGTCTAATCAGTTTCTTGATGTTAATATGAAATTCATCAAGGAAGGCGCCGTAGTTTTTGCACCTAAACACTTTCGATCTTTTTCCAAGATCATCTTCAGAGGTAAATTAAAAAGACAATCTTATTGTAACTGCGATAATATATATATATATATATATATATATATATATATATATATATATATATATATATACCGACATAAATTGACACATTCCTATAGTGACGCATTTAAATTGAAATGAACAAAGCAATAAACGATGTTTTTGCCTTCTTATTTAGAATGATTGTTGTAATTCGGAAATAGGAGAGGATTTATGATAAAAAATCGTTTTCATTTGACGCAAGATAATTGCTTGTGTAATGACTAAAAAGAAAACTATAATGACGACGAACTCCTAGTTATAATGATTTCAGGACTGAAACAATGACAATTAGCTGAAAATTCTGCAACAGAATAAATCGAATGATGAAATAGAACTTATGACTCGTAAGAGTCGTTGGAAATATTAAAGAAATGCAATCATGTATTGAGTAAGAAGGATTAATAGAAGGAGATCAATTGTTGGTATGAGGAAAGCAAAAAGCAGAAAGAGAAAATGAATAAAAAAGGGAACAAAAGAATGTAAACATAAGGATGGAGTAGAAACAAAGAAGATAAAGAAAAAGATGAGAAATACAGAGTGACAAACATTGAAGAATAAAATAAAAAATATATAAATACTAAAAATAGTAATGAGAAAAGAAATGCGGGAAAAGAAATTCGTCGGTTTTACAGGGATAACGAAGCTACTCTTTGCATAATAAGTCGTATCTTTGTACAGAATTATTACACAACTCGTTCTCTTACCACAGAATGAAGTTAACAATGAAAGTTACAGTATATACTTTCATTTCACATATGTACTGAACACGTCATAAATCATAAAATAGGTATGCAAAGCCCAATTGTCATTTTCGTGGCTAAAGTTTTAATTTTAACAAAGCGATTTTTTTTATCGTAGCAAATTCCAGAAGATTTTGAACAGAAAGATAATATGAGAGACAGATAGAAATGTAGAATATTTTAAGGTACTAGACATATAAAAACAAAAAAATGGAAATAGATAAAGAACAAAATACAGCTATTGATAGGAGGATTGTTAAGTAAAAATGTGGTAAATATGTGGTAAAATGCGCGATATTAATATAGCTTTTCTATGCAAGTTTCGGCATATTCTTCTTCATGCCACAGAAATGAACCCAAGATATTTTAATTGTATTTCATTTTTCTTCAATCGTCATTCCGAGTCCAATTCCAAAGACATTCTCTTGTGTCCATTTTCAGGTTAAATGGACAGAGAATGAGGAAGAAAGGAACTGACAGTTGAGGATAGCTAGCGAGATAGTTAGATTAAGAAACGGAAATGACATAAAAGAAGGCCAAAAGAACTGACATTTGGAGAAAGAGAGAGAGAGAGAGAGATAGAGAAATGGCATGAAAGAAGAAAGGAAAGAAGATAAAAAGATAATGACGGAAAATCAGATCGAAATATGTTATTGTAAAGATGAAAAGTGATGGTAGAAAAAATAAAGTGAACGTCAAGCTCATAAAAATAGGTGACATGATCATAGAATAAGAAAAAAAAGGATTAGAATTGAACGTGTAAAACACTTGAGAGATGCGTGATATAGAAGAGGCGAACAAAAAAGAAAAAATAGTTATGTTGAGTGATATGATAATGAAGAAAGAGAAGATTATTATGATTCGATAGTTTGAAAATAGGAATAACATTATATAGGGTGTTTCAGAAAAAAAATGTAACAGCATGTGTGGAAACAATTAAAAATCCTGTTTAATGTTTTCTCTTTTCAGTTATAGAAATGGCTGGAAAAGAAAAAGTCGTTTTGTGTGTTAGTGTATGCTCGAACGCAGGCGAACAAGACCGTGAAGCGTGCATTTGGGATAGAATTCGCTAAAAATGATTGCTGTGATATTAAGGAAAAGGTTTTATGGGGAAAACTGAATAAATCGGTGTATGTACGTACATAATCGTTTGCACGTATAATGTAAGTATAAAAAACAGGTTTCGGTTTAAGTATACTATATTATATTGTATTCTTACATTTACACATAAATGAAGCGTTGATAAACTGTAGAAAACGAATGAAACAACAACCAATTTCGCATAATTGTACTTATATTCCCTGAAGTATGTGTGCTTTGCATTTTTTTTGAGTTGAGTGAGAATCAATTGATCCAAATAAACTTTTGTTTTCTCTCAGACACGTAATCATATATTCTTGTCGCTTATAAGAATATCATCCAAAATAAATTATCATTGAAGTTAGAGATAAGTAGATGCTTCGCATTAAAACCAAAAAGTTTTCATGTTGAAGCAGCATCTATCGACTTGTCAAGATTAGCAATGATCATAGACACTTAAGCAAGAAAGTGTTTTACAAATGAAATCTTCCATTTTGTAATTAATAATAGGAATTGGGAGATGAAGTAGTTGTACACTGAAGACGTTTACACCTTTTGCGTTATCATTTTTACTGATGCAAACTTCCACTTCAAGCGAACGAATGAATCACACTTAAAATGTTTCAGCCATTTTGCTTTTAGCTTCTTTATTTTGTCTTTCTTTCTTACAGACAAAAATTAGAAGATCTTCCTTGCTTGCCTCTTATCGATTTGTGAGATTTTTTATATGCCTGTCTACGTTCGTCATTGATTCCAAGTGTGAGATTATATGTAAATGCATTTGCTCTCTCTACGAGTACTACTGATATCATGTAAACCAGTAGTACTTGCTGCAAGGTCGGGTCATTGGCGAGTAAACCGTTTCCTCCACCAGACTTTTCTTTTAAAAAGGGTGGCGAGACAATCAGCACAATGGAGTAGATTGAAGTTCACAGCTATGTATACAGCCAGTGCAGTGATGGCACGGCATCGTTGTGCGGAGGGCTTCCTAGACTGAAGTTAATAGTTAGGGTGGAGTGTTCCCTCAATGGAATCAGCGGCCATGTAATTTGGAGATCATCAGCCGTGCTTTTGACCTGGGGAGGGATGTGCTGCGCCAGGTTTACTTGTCTAAGACACACTGCACATTAATGAATACCTCTCCGGCTTTCAACCCAGATATGTAAAAGGAACTAGTCAGGAGCTCAGTTGTACAGCGACCACATGACCACACCCTGTAATGGGACTAGTGATGATGATGATGATGATGATGATGATGATGATGATGATGATGATGATGATGATGCGTGAATGCATCTGTCTGTTTCTACGAAGAGTGCTGAAAAAAATTCTCAGTCCAAGCCACTTTCTAAAATCAGAGCTAAATGATTAATGTTTTGGAAATGCTTCTTGATTTGAATGTGCGTTTTGTTGGAGAAAGAGCCAGAAATTCACACAGATACATCTTTACCCCAAGTCGGTTTGTATGTATCTACGCATAAATGAACATCATCTAATATTTTAAACAGAAGGAATAAAAAATGGACTTAAAAATGACGTACTCATATATAATACTTTTTTTTAATTAAAGACAAAATGCGTCTGATTCTGTTGTTACCTAAATGTTTAGGAAATAGTTGAATGTTTTTAAAGTTATATTATTTGAAATGCAACAGAAAAAGTGAAAATACAGAAAAAGACGGGTTAATGAAGCAAGATCACACTGAATTAAGAGAAAATAGTAATTGCTCGAAATATCCAATTATATAAACTATATATATAAATATAATAAAAATAATAATCGCTTTCATTTAAATCTCTTTTTTCCTTCAAAGAGAGATAGAAAACACGTTCGTTTACTTTGGCTGGTGGCGTTCTTATAGTGCTTTTTTAAACGTAGCTTAGATGTGGTACAAGGCCGAAAGTATGGGGCAACCAGTGAAAATCGACCACACTATTCAGTCGTAATTGATGTAGCAAGCTTGTTAATCTTTACAACACTTTGGAATGCCAGCGTTCTTTTATTGCATATTTCGAATTAGATGTATTTCCATCATTGTTTATTTACCGCATTTGTGGCCATTAAATGTATAAATCTAACATAGATATTATTTTTATTTATATACTTATTGGTTATTATAACATTTAAATACATTATATCAACTAAGCTGAATTTAAATTTAGCACAAGTGAATGGTAACTTATTTATTTAATAATAATTTAACATTTGTTTTTTATAATAAACTAAAGGAAGACAAAATTGTCAATTTTAGAAGTTATGCGTTCTTAATTCTAACGTCTAATTTCTAAGCTTTGATATAATTGTTTTTATTGATTTATTTAATTTTTATAACAGTAAACAATATTATGATAGCAACAACAACAGCAACAATAATAACAAACGTGATCATTTTTTTAATTAATTATTCAATTATTTTATTAAATTATTTGTTAGTGAATATTTATTTATTTTTATTTTTAATTTGGTTACATGCGCCACATACCGAGTAACCGTTTTAGTAGACGGGCTAAAACACATGTAGAGGGTAGTTTACACGGCACTACTCAGCGGAAGAATGGAAGAAGTTTCTTCAGATGAACTCAACGGTCTGAGGGCAAGCCACACCGTATTCTATCGGGCATGGGTGCAAAAGCTCTCTGAAATCCCAATGAAAAGTTCACGAGGAAGAAGAATCAAAGCAACATCATGCTGGATTGAGACCCAGATCAATAACAGCCGCGCGTTCCATTGACTCACTCCAGGATGGACGTGGCAAGTGGGCGACCGCAGCGATAAACACCATCAAGCTACCAACGCAGGATACAACCATCGGTACATGGAACTTCCGCACCCTCTATATGTCTGCGGCAGTAATCAAGAACACACTCACGAGCTGAGACGCTATTGCTGAGATATCATTGGGCTGTCCGAAGTCAGAAGAACTGGCATCGGTGGAACATCAACAAAGGATGGGCGCAAGATCTGATTCTCTGGAGAGAAGAAATATCAGTATGAGGCGCATCCATTGTCAGAAGAAAGATTGTAGGAAGTGTCGTCAGCTGTACTCTCATCTCCAACAGAATCAACTCCATCCGTGTATGACACACCTTGCAACATGACCATGATCCAGGTTTATGCTTCAAATTCAGATCACAATGACGAGGAAATCTAAAAGTTTGTGAATTTATAGATTCCACCATAGTGGATGACCCCCCAAAAGACATCATCATTGTACAAGAAGATTGGGATGCCAAAGTAGACCCAGGTGCACACGAGAACTGGGCAGGAACAGTTAAGAGATTTGGCATCGATAAGACAGGGTTTGAGTTTGCCATAAGCGACCGCATCATCTTGGCCAACAATCTGCACTTCCATAAGCCCGAAACATGACACTCAGCTAAGGGGCAAGTCCACAGCCAGATTCACTTCATTCTGGTTCCACAACGCTTCAAGTCCAGCGTCAGCATCGCGAAAATAAGGAGATTCCCTGGCGCAGAAATCGGCAGCGATTTTGAGATTGCGATGACAAACTTCAAGCTGAATTGAAAACTAAGAATTGCCCTAAGATCCCCCGCATCCGCTTTGAGCATGAGAAACTGAAGGATCCTGAAGTCGCAGAAGTTTTTCAGGCCCGGTCTGCGGCATGTTTGCTTCCCCTAACCTGATTGACAGCGAGATATACACTCTTACATTTTACATCGAAGACGTCCTACTCGCAATCACTGAAGAGGTTCTGGGAAAGCGACGGAAGAAAATTCAGGAGTAGATCACGAAAGAAGTCCGAAATTTGTCCGAGAGCTAAGCAGAAAGTAAGACAAGTGATAAAGCAAGGGCGTATTACCAAAACATGCAGAGAGATTTCAGGTAAAATTTACGAGCAGCCAAAGAGGAGTGAATCGCGGACCAGTCTAGCGCCATTGAGAAGGGCACAAAAACAGGTGACAGCAAGAAGACCTCAAATCCCTCACTAAGACAAACCAACCAAGAGCAGCTGTCATAGGTGACAAAGATGGCAAGCTAATGACAGAGTGCAAATTTTGAATAGGTGGACCGAATACTTCGACATCCTGTACAAATACGAGCACCATTCAAATACCTATTTACTGCAAGTCGACTACTACTCCACAGAAGGCAAAGACAGTCCGACGATACTGAAGGAGGAGGTAGATACAGCAGTAAGTTGTCTGAAACCTGGCAAGTCATAGTCAAGTATATGTCATAGTTTGGCCCCATCACATGTCATAACAGCCTCAAGGCACTGCTGTAGGCGAGAGCGAACGCAAGAGCTGATCAAATATTTGACGGACATGGCAATAGCGGAACTCGTGAAAGCCACTGTCAACCGGTCAGGTGGTTGTCTTTTCTGCTTGTAGGTCAGCCTGGCGATTGAAGTAGTCAAGGAACTGATCATGATTATGACGAGGAACTGCTAAGTTTGAAAACATGACCCAAAGAACAGCAAAACAAAATTTATTATATTAAAGATTGCAAAATAAATCAACGTTAGCCTCAGCAATAAATACAACATTTCAATTGGGATAAAATATAGTTTTCTCGTATTTACTTGATTCTTGAAAACCATTTCAACGGCTGAGATATTAATTATTAGGAAAATTATGAAAGGCTGGAAAAATTATGAACTTCACATGTGACTAAATACATCAACGCAAATTCTAGAATTAATAGAGATTATAATAATAATAGTAATGACTGGTAGAAATTATAGGAATTTTATAATCTGACTTTTAGAATAAAAACGAAATAATCATTACGTTTCTATCACTGGTATGAATTATTATTTGTCTTATCACAAACGAGAAAGTCTGCTTTATACTAGAAACAATAAATGTAGTACTAGCTTGGCAACAAGTTCTCTTCGATTCACTTGAATTGGCTAGATGTAACCGTAAGTTCTATGCTAACAATTTTCTCGCACTTTTCACTTGTGGGACTCTCTTCTGGCACCAGGCTTTCCAGTCAACTTTAATCTTAAAAATTTAAATTCAACCGTTACTTAATGTATTTCTTATTACATTTCTATTTGTTCTCGCTCCGTAATGTTTCTCTTTTTTCTTATTCTTTCACAGTCAGTAACCCCTTGTGTCTTAGTGGCTTTACTGCCTTGCAAGGTGTGATATATATATATATATATATATATATATATATATAGATATATGCAATAAAAATTCACAGACAGACAGAAAGAGAGAGATTTAAATAGAAAAAAAAAGCGAAAGAGAAAGAAAGAACAAGAAGAAGACGATTCATTAAATTTTTCAAAATAGATCATTGTCAGTTCGAGCATTAAATTAACTCTTACATTCATCAATGCCTTGACTGCGAAAAAGGAAAAAAGAACAACATAAAATTGTTTATAGCTAAATAGTGTTCGAATCACGTATTTTTAACTACTGAGAATTTTGCCTTGGGTTATAATTATTGCCTTTGAATGAGAAAGAGATTTCTATTCTAATAGAATTATTAAAGGAGTTGAGAATATAAAATAACTTTTGGAAAGCTGGAAGAATTAGAGATCAGAAGAACAAGTGTTCCGATTAAAATCTGGTTGTTGGGGATAAAGGAGATTCAGTTAAACCGTGGATGCACCTGTTCCAATAGAACTGAGCATATACAATAGGCTGGAAGATGTGAAAATATAACCTCATCCATGAACTAAAAAACATGTAAATTATGATAAGTAAGACTCTGTCTGAAATTATAGACGCCAGATTGGAGGCAGCAGACGTTCAAAGTAGAATTGAGACTGTCCAGTTACAGTCAGTCTTGGAGGTCACCAAGTTTGCTGCGGAAAGTTGTGAATATTTGAAAGGACTTACTCCCCAATACCAGCGAGCAACATAAAGATTATATATACCTATAATTATCTGAATTATGATAGATCTTATAATCATCTATGATAATCCAAACGAGAAAACCAGATATAAGTATTTTAAACAAGAAGAATAACACATGTCAAACATTCAAAATTGTAGTTTCAACATAAAATAGAAGAATTTTAAGAAATATAAAACCCGAAGAACTGCAAAAATTGTGGAATTTAAAGATGATAGTTGTACCCATCATCATTAGAATACTTGGAACAATCTCAAAAGTAGCTTTCCTGTGCCTTTTTTCTATAAATATTTCCATGGTAATTGTTCTGATGAGCTTTTCCCTGCGGCTTTGTGAATTTAAGCACAATACTAGAATGGCGGTAAGATTTTATCATTTTACACTTGAAATGGTTTGACATAACCGTAAGTTCTAGGCTAATAGTTTCTTCTATCGCACATATCGCTTGTGGAAATCCTTTTTTTTTGACTTCTTGCTTCTCAGTCAACTTTGATCTTTCAAAAATTTAAATGTAATGTCAATTTTGACCTTCTGTCTTCTTAATTCCTGTTCTTTTATTGTTGTTTCTCCTTAATAATGCTTTCCGTCATATTCTCCAACACCAATAACCCCTTGCGTCTTAGTGTTTTTATTACATTGCTTGTGGTGAAATGATTTAAAAATAAGATACCAATGGCTTTAGTTATGGTAGGCAGTATACAGCGTAACATATCAAATCAATTACAGAGATTAACAAAATGACTAAATCGCAGATTGCAAAAGGCACTGCAAAAGAGTTATTAATCTCCAGCCACCACAACAGATTATAGCATTTCACACAAGTGGACATATATTTTTCGTAATAATCACTGCAACGACGACGTGTTTTTAAATCTTTCTGATATTTATTTTTGTTGTTTAATCCCAATAGCTTCGTTTAGGATCTTGAGAACATCAGACTGTTCTTATTAGCAAAATGATGTTAATTATATTTTCAAAATATAATGTTCTGTAAAAGATTTGTTGCCTTCGTTTTGTCCGAATGAAACTCTGGTTAGCTTCTCTAATGAATCGCAATAATTATTTCTTTCATTTCTTTATTTTTCTTTCTTTAAAATTAAGGCAACTTTTTTATTCAGACATTAATTGGTTGAAGCGATTGCTTCTTTGCCCTGCAGACTGCGAGTTTGAAAGGCTTTCAATAAAATAGATCATCAGCATCATCTTTATCATCATCATCATTGTGGTCGTTGTTGTGGCTGTTGCTGTTGGTCGTGTTTGACAAATACATCTTTAAAATAATCAATCATATTTTAAAATTCAATTTCTTTCTCCCTAAAGGCTAGACTTATGTAATACATATTGATACAATCACCATGGTGCTTTTCCTGGCAGAAATTTTAAAACCATTTCCCAACTGCCAGCAGACGTTAATATATACTGTCGCTTGTCAATCACACGCATAATTTTACAAACGCACACGCACCAATAAACAACTCTGAATATATAGACATATACATTCAAAAACAGGCCGGTATACACACACACACACACATTCACACACACACGCACATACACACACATACATATATGCCTCTATCGATCAGCATGTGTATATATTTATTCACATATGCTTAATATATTTTCGTTTAATAATAATAATAGTAATAATAATTATATATACACATATCTATCTATCTATCTATATATATATATATATATATATATATATATATGTGAGTTAACAATATATATTTTCATATATCAAGAACAGTATTGATGAAATTGTAAAATAGAATGGAAAATGTTTATTTGTAACGCGTTTCATCCGATGAATATATATATATATATATATATGTATATATATATATATATATATATATATATATATATATATATATATATATATATCAAATTCAAAATTTACATAAGACCTCTGACTGAAAAGTAGATGCTCACGTATCTGTACATATTACAAAACACACACACACACACACACACACACACACACATATATATATATATATATATATATATATATATATATATATGTATATCTTTGTTTATATTAATACAAATATCCACTGATAATAATCATATGCACTAACGAAAAATTGAAACACTCTTAATAATTTACTCAATATTAAAAGTACAGGTAATATAGTTGCATTAGATTAAATGATCCCGTATACAAATCAGTACGTAGACAACTTCTAAAATAAGGAGTGTATATGAACAGTACTTATATTAATGTAATTTATATCCTCCTTGTGGGTATTAATATTGTACTCTCGCAAGCATACCATTGTACAGTTGGCGAATACTGTCATGCCATTCAATACTCCACGCATTTTGCACGTAAACAGTGTAAAAATCTTTGGTGGGCTAACCGGAAGGATCAGGGGACATCTTATCATGTTCAATACATGTTCAATGTGAAAGAGCGCTAGTTATTTTTGTCGAGTATATTCCGTAACAAAGTCATTAGGTCCCTGCAAACACGCTGAGGTTCATTCACGCATATAAATATTAAAAATGCAGGAAAAAATCAGTCTTACTAAAAAAGTTTTGTTTGTTTGTTCTTCTCCTTTCTTTTTCTCCCTGATCGCGCTTTCAAAGTTGATATAAATATTAAAAAAACTGACACTTCGCTTTAAAATTCTCATCATAAAACACACGCGTTCTAAAAGTTAAATATGTAATGCACGTCCAAAGAAATACGCACAGATAATACACATCTATATGATTGACATACATATAGACACAACTGTAAAATATTAATACGTACATACATCAGTAAATCTGCTACCAAGTTGTGTAAAAAGCAATTATTTTAGATCACAGATCTTTACTTTTTAACATAATCGCCTTTCTTTTCAAAAGACTTAATTGTGAAGTGAATATTAATCACATAAATACATGAAAAATTCAAATCAAAATTTTGCTAAAACTACCTGATTTATTGATCTTTCCTCGTACATATACACTGACGGAAACTAAAAATGACGGATGATGCCAATTTTGATCTAGAGGATATTCCGATAAAAACTTTCTATTTTCAATCATCTTATATTGTAGGAACAATCACACAAGTGCACCATCTGTATCTGGGATTTAGTCGGTGGCGCAAATTGCATAAGTTTCTGTGTGATAATGGTCCAGTCCAAACAGTGTCAGAACATAGAGACGCATTCTTGATCATTTTGTAAAAATAGAACGGTTTGAAAATGGTTGGAGTTCAGGGTTTCAAGAGATAGGACGATTATGTTGCAGAATTATTGCGCTTTTTAGACGTCTCGCATCGATAGCGCTTCAGTGTTGTCAAAGGTATTCAAATTAACATTTCTACACTTGTAGACCAGGTTCTGGACGGTGATGTAGCACATATGGTCGAAACATCATTGTAAAAAGCATCAGTGTCAGAGAAACTGTGACACAAAGATTGTCAACACGAATAGCGCGTGAAGGTTAGAACTAGTGGAACTAAAGAATGTAGTTAGTCTGAGAAATGTTTATGTAAGTAGCGATAGAGCAGTGAGAGGCTTGCTACATTTCGTTTGTGAGGAAGGGTATTGCTGGGTGGAAAATAATTTGTCACTTACAAGGATGCAGAGACGCCTTTGGACACTATCGAGACTGGAAAGTGAGGATTGGGCAGCTGCTGCCCAAATGTGATAGTAGTACTCACTTTTGGGCCTGGCATGTAAATGTAGAGGATAGCACGAGGAGTCAGGTACTTACTGGAGCGGTACAGGGAACCGATCATTTTTCCTGCATCTTTAGCGGTGGATCGGACTGGGTGGAGTTTAAGGTTTAATAGTCGCCCAAAGCACGGGGCATGCCCGAGGAGACATCCGTTTATCGTGACCGCTGGTAGTTTGTTTCCGAGACATTAAATGTAATCAGCAAATTTTCCCTCACTGAGATATTAGAGGTAGAGTGGAAGAGTGGCCAGCTGCCAATCTCTGGTCATCGCGAGTTTTGGAGGTGCAACTCTTAGGCAGATCATTTATGTAAAGTAAAAAGAGGGTTGCTCCGAGAAGTGACCCCTGGAGGACGCCTGCGTTGACTGCTAGGGCTCTGGAAGACTGGCCGCTAACATTCAGGAACCTACTCGTTAGGAAGGATTTTGTTATCAGTAACAAAATCCTTCCTAACGAGTAGGTTCCTGAAGACTTTCCGTAGCATTCTCCTTTCTGCCACACCTTGTCAAAGGCCATCGTGTTCGAGTGCCTCAATGATTCTGTCAGTAATAGTAGTCAGGACATCAGCAGTTGATCGAACCGATCGAAATCCGTATTGTTTGTCGCTGAAGAGCTTGTTCTTATGTTGGTGCTCAATAACCATCTTGTTGATTATACCTTCAAAACGCTTGCTAATGAAACTGAAGAGACTGATGGATCTGTACAGAGAGAGAGAGAGAGAGAGAGAGAGAGAGAGAGAGAGAGAGAGAGAGAGAGAGTGAGAGAGAGAGATGAGCGCACCCCCGCGTTCTTGAATACCGAGCATACACATGACACTTTCCCCAGGCTTGTGAATGATTTCTCCTTCAAGCAGCAGTTAAATAACTAAGATCGAAGGTAGTTCCAGGTTCTTACGGACAACCACTGGGAAAGAATAATTCAAAGAATAATTCAAAATAAGATTTGTTTGCATTTAAAAAAATAGATTTTCTTTTCTAACATTTACTAAAAGTCTTGTCTGTAAAAGATTGAGAATTTTTGTAGTCTGTATATATTTAAAAAATTTGCAGACTAGGAATGTGTATAATTATTTCATTAACTTTATGCATAAATTTTTTCCGCAACTGTGTCTTTGATATATATATATATATATATATATATATATATATATATATATATATATATATATATATATCAATTTAGTAAGTAAGCGGATTACAAACAGAAAACACTTTTTGTTTTGGTTCAAACAACAAAATTTAATTTTACTGTAACAGAATTGATGTTGACGAAGCGGATACTTTTTCTTTCGGAAACTATGAACAATGAAAATCAATCACCAAGTACCTTAACGATCAGTATAATAATTTTATTCTTATAGCCTTCTATAAATCTAAACGGTTTATTATCCAATAGACTGACAATATAGTTGCAATAAAATCACTTCAGAAAATTATTTGTGTTCGTGTAAGTTAAGTTTAAGTTCATTTTAGAGTATTTGAAATATTAACAATTCATTCGACGTACTTAAGCTATTCCTTTTTTGAATTTTATGGATTTAAAAAAATAGTTATTTTCTTAAAAGATATTAAATATATTTGTCTATTTTTTTGTGCAAATTGTTAAAAGGATATATATGTAGCTCTGTGTGCGTTTGTTTGCCGGTGTGTGTTTGTGCCAATGGCATTAACCGCTTTGTAATTCTAACTTGTTTTCATAAAGTAATGCATTTTAAATTCATCCTTAATCTCCCCATCAAAACTGAAAACTTAATTCCGTCTTAAAAATTGTTTTTCTCTTTTCTTTATTCTAGACAAAATTTCTACGAAGTTGTCAACATTTTTAAAAGCCTACCCTGAAGCAATTCTTAGCATCACGCATGTTTGGAGACACGCACAGAAGCACATAAATATACTTAGTGGTACAGAAGATATGCATATACGCAGTGAGTACACATAAATGCAATCGACTAACCTTACCTCTAAATATGACTCCCACGCACAGAAACATAAGCATTTACAGATACATCAAATGTATCAAAATTAATATTTGCCTATAAATCAACAAAGCGGTTTTATCTTGTATGTGATATCCTTACAATAGAAATCCACATAGACACACCCACTTGTATCTTTAGTGGATATAGAAAGTCAATGTTACACTCACTGACACACACGCACAAACAGAAGCTAGCTCACAAGTGCATTAGCATCCAGTAGCATAGAACGAAAAGTAAGTTGGACACACAAAGCGGCATACATACGACAGTATATCCTCGAAGATGAGTACACACACGTAAATACGCGTACACACTTAAAATTATGATAACTTAAATGACAAAAATAAATAAGTTGACAACTTCAAATGAAGAAGTCATTTTATAGACAAAAGAAAGGTAGGAACATAACATTATAAAATGCCACATGATTGGGAAAATCTATTTTAAAGTTTGTACAATGTTTCTATTTCTTTTTGCCAACAATCTAAATACAGAGGGTTGGGTAAATTTTCACCATTTTATAATTTTAATTTTGCTCATGCGCGCTTTTTATTTTTGATTTGTCGATTGCACAGTATAGTATGGTCGGTTGGGCAGCGTCTGTAAGAAAAGAACACCATGACGCAATTCACTCCGCCAAAAATTTGGAAACGGCATGATAAACTGCTAGGCATTCGCGCCGGAAGCTTCAATACGAACATTTCAGAGTGTTTCGGTGTCAGAGGACTTGATATATCGCCAAAAAAGTCGTCTAGAAGCGATGATTGAAGCCAATGGCGATTTTATTGAATAAATTTACTCTTTAGTATATCAAGATATTTTTGTATAACTCTGGTAAATATATCTGTTAAAATGATATGTCAGTGTTCTTTTAATTCTGCGTAATTTAGACGACAATTTATCCATCGCAGCCTGTATCGTGATTGAACTGATGTAGAATGATTTTATTTGATATGGACGGTCGGTCATGAACATGGAAATCGAATCTGGAATTTTCTTTTCAAATGGCGTTACATTTGTAAATCTTGCTTTAGTTTCGATTTTATTGAATCCTTGACATGAAAGTTTAATTTTTTAAATGTCTTAGATTACTTGCAAACCATTTTCATAATCATAATAATTTTATATCCTCTGTGAGGTTCAGTATATATTGCAGTTGATGTGTATTAGGCAACAAATTAAGCATTTTATGTCGACATTTACAAAGCACCTGTGAAAAAACCCAACCAACCAATCAAAAACAATGCTTATTTCACCAACAGGTACTTGATGTATGCATCTGTTTTATTATAAAAGCAAATTCAGTGAATGAATGAATGAATCCGCGCTTTGTCCGGTCTAATATTTTCAACCTTGTTTGCTTTATAACTACGTCTCAACAGAAATTTAATGAACAACTTAAAATACTGAGGATATTCGTTTGTGTGTCATGTCTCTTCATGACACAGGCGATCATGGCTCTCCACAACATCCTCTTGTTTCAAAAAACCATTGACTCTTGATTATATCTTTGTTCTGCCACCCAAACTCGTTGTTACTCGCTGTTTGCTGCTGCTTTTCTTGTCTTTCTTATGTCATGTGAGTGTTAAATTCTTCAAGCCCTCTTTTCTCATGTGTACCAGAATTTTCAGCTGCCTCTTTCCGATTGTAAGTACAAGTTTATTTTTATTTTTTATTTTCTTAAAAAAAAATTTTCGTTGCTCACACGTTCTGGCCATTGTATTCTCAACATTCGGGATGTACGGGTGGTGTAATTAATAACGGCTTAGAATGTGAACTCCGAGCGCCGAGTTCGAATTCAAGTCGCGTTGCATACATTTACAACTGTGTAAATACATGTCTTCTACCCCCAAGTTATGTGTTAAATAGTAGGAATTGGATTTGGAAAAACATTGCTTTCTCAAAAAGATTTGTTAATGCAATATTGACTCGCAAAACAAGAAGAATTATTCTTATCAAGCAAATTATGTTTTGGCTTTAAATAACCCACAAACGGTTAATCAATCAATTCTAAATATTCATTTGTTGAACCAGATCTCTGTTGCTTCAAGTCTCTGCTTCATTTCACATACTGCTCAGCATTTACCGATATCTTTTCTTAATAATTTGTTTAATTTCTGGAAAACATTTTTCGCTAATTTTATTCGTCTTCAGAATTCTGTGTTACAGTTTTTGTCGTCTGTTGTAACACTAACCACATTTAAAACTTTTGCATCTACTTAATTTTGACGCCTCCAATACATAGCCCACATTTTGGGTTGCCTTTTTTGCATATAAAAATACATTCTGTCTTCTTATAGTTAAATAAATTCAGTGAGAAAAGGCACCCTTGTTATACTTCTCTTTCTACTTTTTATTCATTGAACTCCTTCTATATCCGCATGTACACTATTTGCTCCCACTGAAGGTTTTCAGTTTAAATAATCATAATAATAACGCTAGAATCTCAAACATTATTTAAATAAATTAATGTTTCCTGATCGATTACCCTTATATAAACATATTTAATATAAATCATCATTAATATCTCATACCAGTTAGGAAACTGACAAGATCAAAGAAGTAATATCTCTTGGCGTAACCAAATTGTGTTAAAATATAATTTAAGGAAGGATTCAATATGACTTAATATAAAAGACAACAAATTTGCATTTTTATTTTTTTTACGACACTTTATATTACGTAAAAAATATACTTATCAGAAAACATTTTAAATATGCCTGCACAAGGAATGATTACATTCAGGTTTTTATCAAATTTCTTAAACTCTATCTATCTATCTATCTATCTATCTATCTATCTATCTATCTATCTATGTCTTTTTCTACTAATGTTCACATGATGCAAGGCTGAAGAACCACTCAAAGTATAGGGTTACTGAATGAGGGACGTGATACGAACGGAAGAAGAGGAATTAGGAAGTGAAGATTATGAAGATATGGAGGATAGAAAGATTGACCCTAGACTTGAATAGGTTAAGAGTGTAGTGTTCTAGAAAGCATCCACGTGGGAGCCTGTTTCACAAAGTAACGTTTCTTGGAAAGAAGCTCTATGGGTAAATATCTTTCTTATCAATGGAATACGTATGGAAAGAAGTTGATTCAGTCTTGTGATCGTAGTAAAGCTGTTCTTGAATATAAAAGACTCAACTCGTGGCCTGTGAAAAATAAAAATAAAAGGGAATATGTTCTTTCGTTAGAAATTCGTTTTCTCTTTCCGAGCTGAATTCCTACAAATTATGAGTACTTATTCTAACCAGTGAGCAAAATCATATGACCTAGTAATAGATTTGCGGATTATCTTTGAAATTTTTGTCATGTTGCCACAACTTTACGGACTTTGACAACTTCAGATGTTCGGTCGAACCGCCCTGCACTAACAAATGAGAAACAACAGCAAATATTTATATAGAGAATGAGTTTCAGAGTAGCTTTTGCAATTTGATGAGATTGCAATTCTACACATTTATTTAAAATTAGAAAGGACAATCAATTAAAAACAGTCATGGAGGTGAACATTAAAAGACTATTTTTCAAGAGGGTAGGCGTGTTGGACTTCTAGCTTTACTATTGTTAAGTTGCGTGTTGTCTTTGATACTGTTCCGGTGGTTACATGTTTCCGTAAGGATGGTTTGTCCTACCTACAAATCAGTTCTGTTATCAATTTCTTTGCCAGTGTGATTATTGGTCGTTCATTTCACTTGCTCAACGATCAGATAAGTTCCGCGTTGCTTTGAAGTATCCACTTTTCATCGTCTTTACAATTTTTTCCAATTCAACGTTTAATTTAGTTATTTTATTATCACTCGTGTTGTATCTTGTTGATTTTTCACAAAATGTGTCTTTGATATTGATACCAGGATTGATTTATATTGAATATATGTATATATAGATTTATATTGGATATTGTTTACCGAAAAATCTCAAGTACAAAGTTTCACAAACAAAATTTGATATGTTTTATTATTCAAAATACTTTCTTGCTAAACGGCACAATTTTTTGCAGTCGTGATTCTTAAAATAACAAAAGTAATATGCCTAGAACTGTGCTCATTTTTCTATTTTCGATGTTAAAATCAATAAAACAAATACACTATATTTAACAAGTAAAAAAATAGATACAAGTAAAAAGGTGAGTGCAATAAAATGCAAATCGTTCTGTTTGAATAAAGTTAATCAACGCTAAATGCTCCTAATTTCATCGAATGACAAACACAAGGAATCATTTAGTCAAGCCAATATTATCTACAAACATTATCGCTGCATCTTTCCGCTATTATTTCTTACGATATTTTCACTCCATTTAGTTCTAAAATGTTTTTCTTATCCTTGTCAAAACAAGAAAACATATTTTTACAGAATTAATCTTTATTAATTTTTATGAATCAATCTTTAAAGCTTTATGTTGTGGTAGGATCCACCTAATCTGCATAGGTGACTACCGACTATATAAATAATGGTTGGTACCGGAAGACGGGAAGCGAATACAGAGATCCAGCTAGAGATTCTGCCCGACTGCGACTTAGTCAACACATTCTCCAGGAACGTCTTCCCAGAAATATACAGAAATACTATATGTAAATATTGTGTACACTTTCTTGTTATAATACATTCTTGTTCTAAGTACATTTTGTGTTGCATTATTATTCCATGCATTAGTCGAGATTCAACAATGAGTCAAGACTCAACAATGGCGACGAAGATGAGATCGAACCATACGCCAAGTTTCAACACTTTATCAACGAAATTCAACAAATGAAGGTAATTCATATTTTCTACATCCTTAAATTTAGAAGATTCATTTTGGAATATTCTATCGATTTCTTACGAATAGTTCAGGTGGAAGCCGTATATATATATATATATATATATATATATATATATATATATATATATATATATATATATATGTGTATCTGTGTGTGTGTGTGTGTGAGTGTGCATACACACACACACACACACATATATATATATATATATATATATATATATATATATATATATATATATATATATATATATATATATATATTCACCCACATAGAATGTTAGGTAAAATGAAATTCCACAAGATAAAGGTAGTCTGTGAAGTGTTCCAGATTGATTGGACGCCCAATATTGAAGTGTTGTCTTGAAGCATTTCATGGAAATATGAGTATATAACTTGAACTCTTATGATGGATAGTAAGGCAAGTTCGTAATGGAAGATATATTAAAAAGAGGGCGAAACATTTATAAAGAATAAAGAAGAAAATGACAAAAGGAGAAGCTTGCAACGTTTGGAAGATAAGTGAGTAGGGCCGAAAAAAAAAAGCTAAAGAATAAAAAGGGAATAAAAAGTTTCTTAAAAGCCAAGGATTCTATGAAGAAAGAAGTAAAGTGTGTGGATTAATAAATAAATGACAAAAAGGAAAGACATTGAAATGAAAAGAAGAATAAAGCATTGAAATAGGGAAAACACAAAAATAATCAGGAAATAAAGGAAATTAAAAACAACAGAAAGACAAAATGAATGGCAAATTAATAAAAGAAAAAGATGAATGAAGAAATGAAAGTGTCCCTAAATGGGTTTTATGGGCCAATAATAAATGCTATTTTGTGGAAACGATCAACTTTATAATAACTTATATGAGTGGAGCCAAAGAAATATTTGTTTTGTGCCTGTTCAAGGCCAAACCATTTACGCGGAAACGAAACGCTGCTCATCATTTAACACGTGACAATATATTTTATATTTTATATATATTTGCGACATTAAATCCTACAGGAAAGTCAAGTGTCTTTCAGAGTAAAAATAAAGGATCTTAAATTTAGAAATTAAATAAAAATTCGTTTCTAAAGCAATCTGTCTGGAAAACCATAATGTTGATTATTTTTTCGATTACAATTTGCAATGCGATTGAATGTCTTCCAGTATTTGTTCGCTGATTACAGTGCGGCCATTAATCTAGTTCCTCATATAAATTAAATATACAGAGAACGATAAATTTATTCATATCATTATATTGCATATTCTCATAGATTTACATAGAAATAAAGTAGACGATTGATAACTTGATTAACAAACACAAAATCATGCAAATGTATTACTGACTATCGGCACGATAATATACATCTGTAAAAATACAGGTTGATGCTTGTCTCTCTCTCTCTCTCTCTCTCTCTCTCTCTCTCTATCTATCTATCTATCTATCTATCTATCTATAGTGGTAACTGAATGATAAAATGGAAAAAAACTGCTATATTACGCGTTTCATCAACTGAAAGGATATTTTTCAAGGGAATAATTTTTTATTAGTGGAAGTATATATATATATATATATATATGTATATATATATATATATATATATATATATATATATATATATATATATATATATATAGTACAGCTAATAGATCCGTTGGTATATAATCCAGGTAGATCCTAGCAATATCAAATATTAAAACTGATCCATAGAGAGCTCAATGTGTTTATTGTAAAAGAGCATATATATTTTTACAGTAAAAGCCAACATTATCTCACATGGGTATAGTCTATTTCAAGTCCGACACCAGCCGTCTTCAGCCTTAATTGTCTGTCTGGGATTGGGGTTTTGAATTTATTTTCGATATCAGTGCTCCTCTGAGAGACGCCTTCGTGTTTTTTCCTGTATAACACGCAGTGTGTATCCACAAACGCACACCCATATGTAGTTGACACGTCTGGTAACGTTGGAAGCTTGAGAAATATTATTCAATAAAATTTTATTTGATCAGTTTTATAATTTAAAAGTATTGATTATAGCAGTTTACATCATTAAAAGTTTACATAATATGAATTGTCACATATTAGTACTATCTCTAACAAATGATTACTTTCCCAATGTGTAACAACTGATTTGATTTCTAGCGTTTATTTGAAGTGGAGGTCAAACTGGAGATTATATTTGAGATCAAATTTTAAAGCCTGTAATATTCTTAGCTGTTTGAAATATTGCAATAGACAAAGAATTCAAACATTCTAGTCAAGATCCACTGCTGAGTATGACAAGAAATGCGAATGTTTAGACATTTTAAGATTTATCATAGTATTTGAGAGAATTTTAAAAAATCTGAAAATAATTTTTTCTTTAAAAAAATAGCAATCTAAAATATATTTAAATGCATACATATATGAATAGATACATATTTTAATATAATTCACTGGAGGTAGAGTGCCTGACATTTTCTAAATTAGCGCAAGGCACGTTGCAAACATCGGAATAATAAATACATCATCAGTTAAAAATCTGTCTTTCGGCACGATCTGGACATCAGTCGTAAAAAAGTAGTTTCCTCATCTGAAGAGGGAAGTCAATTATAGGAAAGGCATTTTATCTGCATGTACCTCAAGGAGGTATGATTTTATGCTACATTACACCCACCGAAGGATGCGTCCATAATGGAAATTTTGGCGTGTTAAAAAACAAAACAACAACAAAAAAAAGTAATAAAAAGATAATAGAGCAAAAAACAAAAATACCATAGGAAATGGGAAGAAAAAATGAAAAAATGATCACGAAAGGTAGAGAGAATGAGAGAAAACACACGTATATATATATATATATATATATATATATATATATATATATATATATATATATATATATATATATATAAATAAAGAGAAAGATGCAATGGTTCGCTTTAGTAAAGACAAGAAAAGAGCGAAATAGAAAAAGGTGAAGACGATATAGAAAAGAACTACAAAGAGAATGTACCATAAAAGAAAAATCGTGCGAAAATAAAAACAAACGAAAAAAAAAAAGATTTGTTACTTGAATTAAACGAGAGAATATACCGATTTCGATTTAATTTCCGTTAATATATTTGTAGATATAGGAAAATTTAAAATACACATGTATTTACACATGTACGTCAATGGAACATAACGAAACCTAGAATAAATGCGAACTTTTTTCTCAAAGACTATGTGAATGGACATCGTCAGGAACATCTAAATTGAATTTCGCCCAAGAAATGTGTTAGGATATATAAAAAGGATGGAGCGATACTACTCTTAAAGTATTCACCATATATATATATATATATATATATATATATATATATATATGTGTGTGTGTGTGTGTGTGTGTGTGTGTGTGTGTGTGTGTGTGTGTGTGTGTGTGTGTGAAATAGCGAATAAGGAAGTAAAAGAAAAGATAGAAAAGATATAGAAAATAAAATTATGCAATGTTCATTTGAGAACGATAGAATAAAGGAGAAAATTACCACAAAAATTGTTGCAAATCGAACGAATGAATAATTCATGGAGAAAAGAAATAAAAGAAAGAAAAGAAAAAGTAAATGAAGAAATTCTAAAAGAATGAAAGAAAAAAGATGGGCAGAAAAGAAAGAACAAAGGATCGGAAAGCAATTCGAGCAATTCTTGGCTTTGGCCATTATGTGAACGTTGGATTAAATGACGTCCATTTTATTTTGCGCCTTTCACTTCCGTTCTCTTTGAAAGCGGCTTTGTCGAATCGGGGCGTAAAACGACCCGAGTTAAAAACAAATCGATCTTTACGATCATTTTTTATTTTATTTTACTTGACTGATTCATTTGATTTCATTTCGTTCTGTTTACATTTTTCTTTAGCGTGACATCGTCCAATTGCTTTTATTTCTCTCTTAAAGTGATCCCAGTTTTATAGAATTTAAAAAAAAGACTTTTCAAATATATATATATATATATATATATATATATATATATATATATATATATATATATATATATATATATATATAACTCTCTGATCGTGCGCGTGCGTTTGCTTGTTGTTTCTCTTTCACTTATTGATGCCCGCATCTATACACTTAAGTTTGAGATTTTATGGACAAACAAACAATCTAAAATTCCCATCATACTCGAATTATTCAAGACGGCTATTGATAATCCTACTATAGCTACGACTTCTATCATCATTATCAGTTGTCATCATATACCTAATAATTAACTTTCCTATTGATGTTGATGATAGTGATTTTAATTGTTGATGATGATGTTGATGAAGATGATGATGATGATGATGATGATGATGATGATGATGATGATGATGATGATGATGATGATGAGTGCACTGATTTTAGAGTCAATAACTTTGTAGTAAGATTGATGAATATAGCCATGACTTTCATGATAGTAATAAGGCCGTTGTGAAAAGCATAAATCCATCTTTTCCCTACGCCCGAGCTAAGATAGACTGGAGTCATTAGGCTTGAGTAGCAACCAGTTTAAGAGAAGGAAAACTAAATACTAAGTTGTGGAGAAGGCCATGGAAGATCATTCCATTGTCGTTCCGAAGAATGCATAACAATTCACAGATAATAAAGACAAGGTATCTGTGGAGAGTCATAATCAATCACCTACGTCCTGAAGGGACATGGTATAAAAAAGACTGATATTTTTTTAAGCGTTTCACCCCAAGCAAGACGGGAAGCCACTAGCACGCAAGGGGTTACAGAGAGATGGTGCTAGAGCAAATAGGAGTGATAGAGGAAAGGATGAAGAGAAGGATAGGGGATAGATCAGTGCATCTGGAGTCATCGATTGACATTACATTTGAATAGTTCGAGATTATAGCGTTCAGGGAAACAGGAAGATGGCAGGAAGTTTCACAGGCGAGAGTTGCGAGACATGAAGCTATTGGAGTAGAAGAGACGGCTACATTTAACAGTTTCGACAGTGAAAGGGTGAGAGCGAGATGTCAGCCTAGTTGAACGCTTAAACTCATAAAGTTTGGGAACCAGCGAAAGCAGCTCATCGGAGCAATTACCATGAAAGATATTTGTAAAAAAGACAGAGAGAGGCGATGGCACATCTGTGAGAGAGCGACTGCAGACGAGATGCCAGATCAGGGCCAATTACGTTGCATATCCGTCACTAGATCTTATATATATATGCTATAACTTTGTAAACACTGTAATATTGATTGGTTGTCATTATGCCAAAAGTCAAGATTAAAACTGTTTATATATATATATATATATATATATATATATATATATATATATATGTGTGTGTGTGTGTGTGTGTGTGTGTGTGTGTGTGTGTGTGTGGGTGTGTACATATACATATATATAGATACATATATATACAAACACACACACACACACACACATATATATATATATATATATATATATATATACATGTGTGTGTGTGCGTTGTGTGTATGCATGTGCTTTGTGTGCGCGCTTAAAAAGCATAGGTATATATTCATTTCTAAAGAGAGAAAATCTAAAGAGAATATTGAAACAGAGAAAGATATGTTCATTACAATCCAATTTTTTTTATCTCCAAGTCATAAAATAAAAATTGTTATTTACATTCAAGACTGTGATTTTTTAAATGAAATATAACATTTTTTGATTCGTTTTCATTATTCGAACTAATATACTTATCCTGGTTTCACAAAGTTTCGGATCTTGTATCGTGCAGAGATCTTCAGATGGTTCCTGATTTCGGTAACCTTTTTAGAAATTTAGACCAAGCCTTTTATTCAGTTCATGAGAGTAGATTATTCTCATTCTGTTTTACATGCTTACGAAATATCCTTATCATTTAATACTTCCCAGTCTATTCATTATTGTATACCTTGTTAATTACTTCCATTGAACCGGAGTATACGATCTTTCCGCACGATCCGTCACAGGAATCGCACTCACATGTCCAGAGAACCAGGAGTAGATATATTCGCCTATCACCTAGCTCACATCCCTTCCCCTTCTGTTGAACAAGAGTAGAGTTTTATCCGTAATTTCCTGTTTAGGATTGAGTTTATGGTTCCTTTTCATTCTCTTTCACTTCCGGTAACCCCTTACGTCTTGCTTGGGATGAAATGATTAAAAAATAGATATGTTTTACCTAACATTGTATTTCATTAGATGATGTGTCTTTTGTACAATGCAATGTTGGCATTTTAGAGTCTTAAGCCTCATTTCTCTCGTCAGGTGGCTGAACATTTCATTCCTCATCACTATGTTAGATTTACAGAAGACATTGCAAGGACATGGCACGTGCGCTGATTCTTTCATTTGTCTTATATATATTACATAAGTATTTTTATGTGAAAGCCCGAGATTACATTATAAGGTTAAGCCTTTTCCTATCTATCTATCTATCTATCTATCTATCTATCTATCTATCTATTAGATAATTGCAAAAGTTCGTACCCGATTAGAAAATTAAAAACAAAGTTTTACACACTCACAAAAACATTTATTAATCAAATACACAGTCCTTATTGTTTTTAGCAAATTTCTCTCATCGTTCTACAAGCTTTTTGCTATCATTTTCGTAGAAACTTCATATTTTTGTTGGAAGAAGTTTGTTTTCGACTGACTGTACAAAATTTTTGTCATTTAAACTGTTTTGTAGAGACCGGAGCAAATGAAAATCCGAAGCAGCTAAATCAGGAGAATAAGATAGGTGTTGGAGGCTTTCCCATTTCAACTCTTTATGAGTTTGCAAAGTCTATTTTACAGCATACAGTCTTGCATAGTCATGGTAGAAAATGACACCTTTTTGATTTGCTAAAATCGGCCGTTTTTCTTGAACCCAAGTCTCTTCAAATGACGAAAGGCAATTAAGATATCGTTTGCCCAAAATTCTTAAGAATCTCTTTCGTCGATTTATTCTCTACGATGACAAGCAGAACAGCTTCATTGACGTTGGAAGGTAACCCGGAGCGTATTTTATCGTTTAGGTTAAAATCACACTGACGAAATCAGCCAAACTACTTTCTGACCGCGTTTGTTGAAGAGCTGGAGCGCCATCCAAATAAACTTTCTTAACGTTTTTGTCGCAGTTCCCACGCTTACTCCATTCTGAAATTGATAGAGCATAAAATAGCGAAAGGGCAACTTTTCTTCCTCAATTCATTTGTGGACAAAATATTATTCATGTAAAATAGTGGTAATAGTGTTCACTTAATAGCAATAGCAACAATGATTATGATGATAAAACATTTATAGCGCAATTATAATCGGATAGAAAGAAATGCCGATTCGCCATTTTTAAGAATGTTCTAAATTTTCGAGAGGAAATTAAATATTCCCACGTCACTAATACTGACGACGTCAATTCATTCAATATGTGGTATTCATAGTTGAATATTAATCAGCCTCAAAAACTGTAATGAAATTTTCAGGATGTACACTGGAACCAAATATGTATGATGTTTTTCAATGAGGCATTCTCTAAAAAGAGAACAAGTCCAGCAGTTCATTCCAAAGTAGAATCTTATGAACTTTATTGGTTGTTCTTTTACTATACGATATTATTTTTTAGACATTGAAAATGAGAGAGAAATATAGGAAAAAATAAAGAAGAAAAATTTCTATAGAGAGGATCGAAGAAGAATCGCGAAAGAATCTGTATCCGAATCTCGTGCGTCACACGATAGATTGAATAACGTTTTCCTAAGTATTCAGTATAATCATATTCGATGTGCTACCCATTTTCGGAAAGGAGTAATATATAGAATGATAAATGTACCTCAAATTCTTAGAATGTATATTGTATACGCCCTTTGTGATAGCAATCAACTGGAGAAGGGTGAACGAAATAGAAAGAAAGAAGACGAAAATAGACTGTGAGAAGAATTTAGTGAAAAATCGGAATGAACTTAAGAAGCGAGAGAAACCAGGGAAAGAATAATGTTTTTATCTTACTCCATTCTCCAATCATATACCTGGCAGCTATTTAATACTACCCATCACAATCAATGGCGTAAACTTCAAAATGCGTGCTATTCTGCCCCAAACTGTAAAATGGCCGCTGTGGCTCCTTGAGAACACCTTGCAATAACACGTTGGTCAATTAAACTGGAGAACTCCACCGAGAAAACCACGACACAATAGAAGGAGCCTCTTGAAGATAAGGGTGAGAATGTATTAGGTTTTTGATTGTTTTGCTTTAAAACATGGTGTCAGCAAGAGGACTAGAAGACGGAAGGAAGGTGTTAGAAGGAAGGAAAAGGAAAAACATAATAAAGACGACGATAAAATGAGAGAAGAATAAAAAGAAGAAGGAAATAAAGTCAAAAATGAGGTGGAGTATCAAGAAAGGGGAGAAAAGGTTTCAAAGACAAAATAATGGCTGAAAGAGAAAAAGAAAGAGGAAGAGTGCGCAGAAAAAGACAGAGAATAGCATTAAATAGAAATCTGTAAATAACTAGAGAAATATAGAAGGGAAGCATAAATGAGAGTCAGGAAATAAGTAAAAAGGACAAAAGAAAGAAAGAAAGAAAGAATGAAAATTGAAGTCTCAAAAAGAAGAAGGAGTGTCATATAAATAAAAAAAGAAGTTAAAAAGGAAAATATTTAATTGTGAAGACAATGGAAATAATATAAGCAATGGATACATGAAAGAGTTTCTAACTACAAAAAAGAAGTAATGGCTATCATGAGAAAGAAAAGGAATTGTTAACTATTGTGGTTAACAGAGAGAAAGGAGAAATAAGAATGTAACAGAAATGGAGAATAAAAAACGCAGAAAAAAAGAAGAAAATGAAGATGCAAAAAAATCATCAGGAAAAAAGAAAAGGAAACGAAAGAAGTGGAAAATTAAATATGGCGGTAAGAAAAATGTTTAAGAAGAAAATTGTGGGGAAACAGAAAGAAGATTTTCAAAATTGCAAGAAACAAATTGTAGAAGCAATAAAGAGAATATGAAGCACGTTTAAAAGAAGAAACAAAAGCGGACGTGAAAAAAAGAAATGTATTGATAATGGATGATAAGAGATTAAATAGGCAGTTAAAGAAAAAAGAGAAGAGTTATAAAAACGCGTTTGGAGAAGAAGACGGAAAATAAAAAAGGGAAACTGATGTTTGTTAATCGTGAGAATAAAACTTCTCGTAACAAGTTGTGCGTATGTCGGTTTGTATTTGCATGTTTGGACGCATGTGTTTTTGTAAGTCTATAGGTGTATGTCTATGTATGTATTTGGGTATCTGTATGTTTCCTTTTAGTGTGTAATTTGCCAAAAGAACAACGAATGACCAGCTTTCAATGAAAGACAAAGAATCTCTCAAAATATGCTTCTCTTCGTTATCATTCTTTTATTGATGCTTTCTTTCTTTCTTCGTTGCCTTTCTGTTGAATATATATATATATATATATATATATATATATATATATATATATATATATATATATATATATATATATATATATATTTAAAGATAAATTCGCCTAGGCAACAACCACACACACAAACACCCACACACACATCGATTAAACTTTTATTCTAATTTTCAACAATTTCCTGTCCCTATATGTCACTATAACAGAAACTAATTATACCATGTATAAATATACAAATATATTCTGATGGATGCAAATATAGATATATGACATTCATATAATCATTATTTAAGATGATATAAATTATATGAATAATATATACATATTATATGCGTATATTAGATATACGGACATACCATAAGTACATATAAATCTTCTGTATATTCTATTAAGCTCCTTTATTAATATTATTGTTATTATTATTATTATTATTGCCTATTGATTCAATGTTCAAAACCAATTGTAACTAGCAGCTTCCACTAGGGTGTAAGTGACAAAAGTTTTCTCAATACCTTAGTCCTCTTCTTTGCATTTTAGATGTTTTTAGTAATTCTTCCTATTCCTCTGTTTTCTAGTTCCTATAGTACATTTTTTATGCACCGCCTGACTGTTTCTAGCATTGCACTAATGACTGGCACGATTGTTAGCTTCCATGTCCTACAACTCCCTCAGGTTTCTGGTAAGGTCATGGTACTTATCTATTTTTTCATTTTTTCTTTTCAGTTTTGGTCTGAAACTTGCCGAGATATCGAAATCGAATATCAAACACATTCTTCTTCTTCTTCTTCTTCTTCTTCTTCTTCTTCTTCTTCTTCTTCTTCTTCTTCTTCTTCTTCTTCTTCTTATTATTATTATTATTATTATTATTATTGCCTCTGAAAACTAAGTCCAGCCAGACAATTGGCAAAGGTGGATAGCTGGCGCTTCATAAATAGGTGCTTCGGGTGGATGGAACTTGACAATCCAGGAACGTAATTCATATTGGGGAAGAAAAAGGTCTCCGATTTTAAGACTCCACTGCCTTGCGGTTACTTCCACACACGGAAAAGGCTATGCAAGTAAATCCAGACAGAAAACACTACATCTATCTCGCGAGATAAGAAGATGTCTATTTTTTTTTATTATTATCGTTAATATTTTCAGTTTTCTTGATCCGCAGTTTGATACAATATTTTATGAAGTCCTTTATTAGCGGCTTGCTTTAAAGGAACGTTTTTCTTTGAAAGTTATTCAGCACGTTGAACTGAAATATTTTTTCTAAGCATGTGAACTCATAAGCGCAATCTTTTGTATCTCTGATAGTGTTCGGTTTGTTGGGATCTTTTTCATGTGTATATCAGTATTTCTCAATCATTCCGTGTTCTTTTATTATTATTGGAATAATAGCTGTGTTTTAATGACATATCCTTCCAATTTCTACTTACAGATTTTTATCTTTTACAAATTTATCATATTCTTTTGCTGTTATTATTATTATTATTATTATTATTATTATTATTATTATTATTATTATTATTATCGAGTCAGAGAGCAGCATAACCGACAAAGTAGCGCTGGCGTACAAATATAAGTAAGCCCATTATACCCACCATGGCACCAAATCATATTATTATTTAATTCATTTGCATTCTTCTAACAGATGTCTAGTGGCTATCGCTGGAGATTGAATGACTACAAATCCTCAACATCTTTTACTCTAGCCTCGCGTCTGTTACATTTTATATTTTCTCGCGAAAATTTGCCTTTTGCCTTCTCTTTCGATAGTATTTTTTTTATGCCGTTCTTGTTTTTATTTTGATTGAGACACAGAATTTATTTCCTCCCATGTTACGTTCAAATCCCACATTAAGCAACATTGAGTGTTTCTTGAACAATGTATTGGATAAAACTCATAAAAAATCAAAGTTCATTCGTGAAAATATAACGTTTAATTCATTAAAAACGGTGAAATATTTTACATTTGACAAACTGTGGAAACATCTGACGGTTTGTAATAATGCGTTGTGTAAAGAAACATTTTCATGACGTTGGTGTAGTAAGAGAATTTTTCGTTCTTGTGTTTCTTTGCGCGCGCTCGCGTGTGTGTGTTTGTGTAAGTATGTACGAGTGGGTACATGTGTGTATGTCAGAGTATATGCATGTTTACTAACATTATTTTGTAAATTGAATATTGAAATGGGTAAAATATCAGATGTAGATAAGAAGAGTAGGAAGTGACAAACTTTATCCACTGGTACATAAAAAAGATAAAGATTTTTTAATATGGTTATACATTTGCTTTATCGCATGTATTTGCAGGGTGGGGTGGGTAGAGAGGGAAGCGTGTATGTGGACAGAGCAAAAGGAAAGAGCTTTTGTGAATGTCGTTGAAAAGAAATATCGCTTCTTTTCTTTCCGCCATTGTTTTGATCTTTTTTCCTCATAGAAAAGACGTTACACACTTCAAGTGGAGATGATGATCATTTTCACGGTCTTCAGGGTGTCATTAAATAAATGGGCGCCGCCTTTGAAGCCTTCGTTCGGTGCATATATGTGATCGTTTAGCTTAATTACATGACAAACATATTAAGAACCGGTAGCATCATCATCATCAGCAGCAGCAGCAGCCTTGTATTTTCATTGTTCATTTTCTATTCATGTTTGCTTCTATACATGGATCAGTACAAATCTTGTACAAGGCCACAGCAGATGATTGAACTTATTACAATACTCACTAGATTCGTTGCTTTTCTTTTCTCTTTTGGAAGTGGCGATTACTCTGTTTGACAACCTATTTCCAGGAAGATTTATATCGTCAACATTTTTGTCAATCGGAATTTCTTTTTCATACCTAGGCAGGATAAACTTGGTAACACGCGCGCACACACACACACACACACACACACACACACACACACACACACACACACACACACACACACACACACACATATACACACACACACACACACACACACACATATATATATATATTTGAATTGGACATAGTCCGATAATTTATTTAGAGACATTTATAATATGTTTAACGTTCTTTTTATAGATACAAGTATTTAAGCAAATGCTCTGTTTTATAATAAACAGTATTAAATAACATTTACCAGCCTGAAATTTCTCGGACATTCAGGCCGGTAAATGTTATTTAATACTGTTTATTATAAAACAGAGCATTTGCTTAAATACTTGTATCTATAAAAAGAACGTTAAACATATTATAAATGTCTTTAAATATATATATGAAGAAATATACTCTTAAGGTGTGGTATATTTATGGGATAAAGTGCTCAATATCAAAGATAGAGCGTGTGTTAATATAAAAGCGGCCTGATGATTACGTCTAGCATGAAATAGATTGTCGCCTCTAAGTGTTGAATTCAATGTTCACTTATATATATATATATATATATATATATATATATATATATATATATATATATATTTATAAATTTGGTGGACTCTCCTATCGTGAACGATAAATGAGGGTTAGTATTGGATGGTGCCTTTTTTACACTTATGCATGCTAGCAGGGGCTATTGTGTGTTGTGGCTAGTTTATGTGGGACGCTGCTGATTCCTGATGCAGTGTGTCTCTTCGAGATGTCCGTTTTATGTATTTTTATAATCCGTAAAGTGTGGGTGTTTATGGGTGTTGTTCGATGTTCACGGGTATTTTTTAGTAAAATTAATAACATGCAGCCTGGAAGCATAGTTTTTGGTAGTCTTCAAAACTCTTTTCAGATCTAAAATATGCAATATTATATGATGTATTTAATATTCTACAAAGGGTACTTGGTGGGCTAGAATTTTTACGATGCTAGTCTGGCATGCTATTGCATATCTGTTCATCCCTTTTTAAGGTGCTTAATAAACTTTATACTCTGAGCAGTTCAACAACTACAGGGTGCAATGAGTAAATTGTCACCATTTTATATTTTTAATTTCGCGTATGCGCATTGTTTTTTTTATTATTTTATCGACTGCACAGTATAGTAGGGTCAGTTGGACACCGTCTGTGAGAAAAAGTGTACCATGATGCAATTCACTCCAACAGAAAACTGGAAACGACATACTGTACTGTTTGGTATTCGCACCGGAAGCTCCAATATAAACATTTCAAAGTGTTTGGCTGTCAATCTGTGGACAGTGCAGAGGATTCCGAAAGTGTTAGATTAGGTGATTACGAAGGTACGGCAGCTGGAAAAAATAATTCTGATCGTTCTGATACGAAAAAACTCATGAATTCACACTCAACACGGAGGCCTAGATCAAGTGCCTTGAGGAGGTAGTGCTGCATTGGTTTAAGAGGGTGGCTGCTGGAAGACCATATGTCTGGCAACAGGACTCTGCACCATGCCACACAAGCAGGAGAGCCCAATCATGTCTGTCAGACATTTTTTGCGACCACATCCCCCTTACATCTGACCGCGTAACTCCCTAGACTGCAATCCCTTGATTATTATGAGACGCAGTAGGGTGAGGAACCCCCAAAAGTTCCTTGTAAAAAATTGGATAAATTGAATGCAAGGATTATGGCAGCATTCACGAACATTAACAAAAAGATCGTCCAGAAGAGTTGCAGGAGATTCCGAAGTCGTCTAGAGGCCTTGGTTGAAGCCACTGGCGATTTTATTGAATAAACTTCCTCTTTAATATTTCAAGACATTTTTGTATAATTTTTGGTAAAAGTATATGTTAAAATGAGATGTCAGTGTTAGTTTCATTTTTGCGTAATTTAGACGACAATTTATCCATCGCATCCTGTCTTACTGTGTAAGACGACTTTAGTGTTGTCGCCAAATTTGTTAGGTTTTTCTGTTTGGAACGGTTTAGCAACAGTGCTCCAGCGCAGCATTCAATTTCAAACTGCCACTACAATTCTCATAAATCGAAAGAGCCAAGCAGCGACACAAATAGACGGGCCAAAATTAAATCTTTTTTCCTGTTAGCATAAAATTCAACGTTGCTGGGTTACAGCCATTGGGTGTCGCGTTTTCTGTGGCAAATAAAGGTGTCGATGATGGATGGTTGTCTCTCTGATACGATGAGCCGCCATTTCGAAGGCTGTTATTTGAATGCTATTCAGACTCTCCTTCTATCAACTCCCTGTTCTCTTTGCCTTATACTTTACCTATTTGCTTATTCATTTATTTTTTTACTATCGAATCTAGACTCCAGCATCTTTTCTCTTGGATTTTTCATCATCGCCATCTTTTGTAAAGAATTTGACACAAAGTCTGACATTGCAGTGCCTTTTTAGTTCTCGTTTTATTGAGTTCATTGTTGTTTCAATTTCTCGAATAGAATTTCAGGAATGTTTCCACTGTTTATGAAAACGCTAAGAACCAAAGCTCTTTTTTACCTCTGAAATTCTGTTATGGGATTTGGGGAAAATTTGATTCTCTAATGCAAAATGGTAATAGTGAGAATAGCCGTTTCCTTACAAGGAAACAGTCGGCCATCATTGATCGAAAGGTTAGCGTTATCGTTGGTTGAAATTTATAAAATCTTTCTCTTAAAAAGTTTTCTCAGAAAAATGGCTTTCTTAAGTCTACTAATTGCTAACGATTTTTCTAGTATTGATTGGGATTTCCTTCCCAACCTTTTGTTTAATGTAGTGTGAAAAATCAAGATCTTGCTTATGTCATTATTTTCTTTTCGAGTTACAGGTAGTAACGGTTTTAGTTGTTGAAATTTTGAAAGTTCTCAAGTGATGTAGTTTCCATTATTTGTTAAAGTTATTTGCTTGTAATTATGTAGCGCCAGTCTACGAGATCTAATCAATGAGAACCACAAGTTCTTTTTGCTTGAATCCATTTTTATTCCATGATCTGAGTAAACGGTTTTATATAGCTGATAGTTGAAAGATTTCTGAACGAGTTGCACGTCATGCATAACATTCATATGAGAATCTAAGCCTGACGATGCTTTTTAAGATGACTTCAGTTCTTAGGTTAATGTTTTGATTTTATAGCATCTTGCAATGTTGCACGGAATATTCATAGCGCAGTCTATTCTATGTTCAATTTTAGTATATACTGTATTAAGTTGATTATAACTGATCCATATACCGAGGTATTTGAAGTGTTTAGCATTTATTAAATTTACATTTTGGATTTTTATGATAGACTCAGGATATATGCCATCCCTGCTTTCATTTCAATTCCCGATCATAGTTTCTGCTTTGGGTAGGTTTAGCTTAATTTTTACTTCTTGGAACAATTGGTAAAGCATCGTGATTTTTTGTTCAAAATCAATCTTGTTCGAAATATGATGAAAGGAAAATGAAAATATGTTAAGAAAACCGGGTGCTAATCTAATACAATCCGAAATGTTTTACAGCTTTACAAAGGTTTCATAAACCGTAAAAGTAATAAATCGATGAATCAATTCCAAATATGAATACCTATTTATATCCCATAGTTCCATAAAGGTTACAATTTGCATATATATTATATGCACTACGTGTAACAACTATTATGGGACAGAGTTAGTAATATACCACTTGCGTTTCATAATGATTGTTAAATTATGTGTCCCGAAAAGGTTGCTACAACTGTAAATACAACAAACTTAACGAAAATGAAACAGTTTATTAATTCAATATTTCGAATCATTCATTTTGATAAATATTTAAATTATTTAAAAATTTTGGGGTACACTTAAATAGCTTTACATTTAATGTTATTTAGTAGGGAATTTTCATATCAAATATTTTTTATTCATCTGTTTAATTTTATAGAAATTATTTCCATTTGATAATTGGATATTTTGCATAAAGTTTTTTGCATTTCTAATGATGGTCGATATTATCTAGCAAATTAAATATTGAAAATGTTCACTTTTGAATAATGAATAATCAATAATGAACAACTCACTTAAGGTATCTCGTATTGAAGGAAATTGAATAACATTACTACTATCAGGTTTAAACGTAAGAACACAAATTTATCGCTAGGATATAGGAACATAAGCAAACCATATAATAACTGTTAGTGTATATATTTCACTTAAAGCTTTAAAATACATACCCCGATGGTGAATCTTTTTTTAAAGAACAATGCATTAGCATTAAATAGTAACAACAACGATAAGATGAAAAGAACCTAACGTCAAGAGATAAAAATATGAATATAAAAAAGAAAATGAAAAATTGAAAAGAATAAATAATAAAGGTGTGTTGAATTATATGTTAACTTTTCAAAGCAGATACTTTTGTATATTTATCTCACAATGATATATTTTGTATATTTATCTCACAATGATAGTAAGAAAAGATTTTGTTCGTTAATTTTGCCATTTTCTCTCCTATTTCTTTACAAATCTTTCTTTTTTAATTGCTCTTCCCTTTTGCTAGATGAAAGTTTAGAACCATTCACATCGTATTGTAGGGTTTAGTTAAGTTAGGAAATCTTATTTGCAAAACACCATTTTTTAGAAGTTTTAAAATGTATCCAAAAGTTAAAAGTATATCCAGTGTCAAAAACAGTTGCATAAATGGTCAGGATAAGGCATTAAATAAAAGAACAAAGAGAAACAGAATTGTCTTGAAAATAAAGCATTGTTTTAATAATTACGGCTAAAAGTGTTTTGTTTTCATGAAAGATCCTCATTAAAATATTCCCATGATATTCTAAATATACTAAATATTTTCAGATTCTGAATTTGTAGATTGATCAAATTCTTTAGAATCGAAGAAAAAGAATGAATGCCTTTCACTATATAAAAATGAAAATAAATACAAAACTATATAAACAACAATAATGATAATTAAAATAATTTTTAAAGGGCAACTGTCTGTATAATATTAATGAATCTCCATTGCGACACTACCATTAAACATTTGTTTTCTTTGAAAATTGCTTGAGAACATTTCTGTAAGAATTTATGATATCCCAGCCGTGATGTTTGAAGCAAGACTGTGAAAGTAATGATGACGTCATGGCAGGCATAATTTGTTGGTGTCATTAGCATTTCAAAATCAGGAAAGTGATACAAGATGGCATTTTCTTTTTTATTCTTTTTTTTTCCTGTTCTTGTCGCAATCATTCTATCAACGCCACTCTTCCTAATTGATTGCTCTCGTTAGTTCAGTGGAATTACCAATTTTGATTCTGTGCCCAATCTACATAGGGGCGAAGGAAGTGGAAAGGGTTGAGGGTTAATTAGGAAGAGGCCGCTTGGGACATCGACAACCGCTTATTAACACGTGTCAGAATAATATGTGATTTTGAAAGACGTAAGCGTCTCGATTCACATCTCATTCCATTTTATTTTCTAATCGTGTCCATCGTCAATGTCTCACAAAGTACTTCCACCTTGTCATAGTTTATCCTCGTTACGACAAAATGGCTCGCTTAGTGATGCCCATGTACACGTAAACAATTACCGAGACAGAAAAAAACAGATTGACACAGTAACCTTCCTATATGGAGATAATTCAAAATTAAAAAAAAAAGCATTTGACCAACGCTCACAGCTGTGTACACATTTGTTACACTCGGCGTATATGCAGACATATACAAATATCTATACACACACGGGGGAAGTAAAACAAGATAAGGGGATAAAGGGATATATATTTATAACATATATATATATATATATATATATATATATATATATATATATATATATATATAGATAGATAGATATATAGATATATATATATATGTATTTAAATATATATGTGTGTTTGTATTTGTATGTGTAATTGTGATTGTGTACCTTTGTGTGTGTATCAATGATTAATACATGTATTTATACATATGTATATATATATATATATATATATATATATGTGTGTGTGTGTGTGTGTATGCATATAATGCAAACCATACCCTTCTTCTCCTCAACACATCCTTTAATTTTACTTCTCGAGAACATGCTACACACACGTTCAAAGCGAAGACACACATTTTTACACGCAAAAACACACACACACACACTACACAGAAATACAAATATAGATGTGTGTGTATATGCCAATACCTAATTATACACACGCACAAATATATACTAGCAATCTGAAATACGTATAATATTTATATATATATATATATATATATATGTGTGTGTGTGTGTGCGTGCGTGCGTGCGCGCGCGTGTGTGTTTAAGCACTGTTAATGAAACAGACATTCATGGCCATCGTTGAAAGAACTCTTTCTATACATAATTGTCTCTTGGCTGACCAAACACGTTTGGAGAAATGCATTTTTACGTGACTCACTTTTCTTGTCAATCTGATTCTAACGAAATAATATGTCAAGAAATTCTATTCGCAAGATTGTTTTCTCACGTTCAGCCTCACAAACGAATTTAATGTATCGAAATCAGTTCATATAATTGCATTCACACAGAATTTAACTGAAAAACTGTAGATTAGATTCACTGAAAATATATAGTAAAACTATTATCATCTGTGATATAATTACTAGTTATGTGAATCTTTAATATCTGCTATACATATCTTTCGTGTTGTTTAAAATCAAGACGTTGAGATATTCTCTAAATTGTTTATCTTTCTGTTCTTATACATTTCAAATGCGTTGTTTTTAGCACACATGAAAACTTCAGCTTCTTTTCATGAAATGATAACGAGAAATTCTTGTTGATAGTTCTAATACAAGTCTTTTCCTCACATTTTTCTCTCTTGATTTTTTGCTTGAGAACATTTGCTTGTGTTTAATTCTATGATTTTGCTTTTGCCATCAAAGCCTTACAGTTTTGGCATTTATGTTTGTTGACTTTTAGTATGCTTTTGCCCACAGGCATCAAAATGATATATTAATTTGTAGTCAGGAAATATCTGAAATAGAGAATATAACTAGACATAGAAAAAGACAAACCTGAATAAGATCTACAAATGACAGGACATTTTGGAGAGCCATGATCGTCCACTTCCTGAAGAGACACAGTACATAAAAAAAGAAGCAAACATTCAGTGTTAACCTAATGATAAAGACGCTGTACCTTGTCAGTTAACCCTTCATAATATCAGCTCAAACATTAGAATCATTTTAGAAGGGCTTGTTGTTCGGACTGAGAACTTTTCAGTATCACTCGTCCAAGCTGCGGCACACATCATGCAAGAAGGAAAATCACTCTTTCTTTTATACATACATTTTCACCTGTCCACATAAATTAGATTGCACGAGAACACGTATATACATATACAATTAGCATATCGTTAAATGTACAGAGAATCGTGACACGTAATCTCTTTGTAGTATTAATCGATCTGCCAACTACAGAAGGTCATCTTTGTTCCAACTATTGTTTCAATTAGATTTGTGATTAAATTGGATGCAATTGATTGCTTTTGTCAATTCAATTAATTTCAGTTGTTTGTTGACCTCATGGTGGGAGTCAGAAAGAATGGAATGCCTTGGATTAGACGCTAATTCAAATCGAGAAACAAAATAAGGGATAAGAGAGATTATCGGATGGTTCAAGTAACATTATTCAGAGATATTCGGCATTTTCTTATTGTAATGGAATATCGTTGAAGTATGCGTTTATGTAAAGCTTCATAACTCTTAGTGGTAAAGCTTTATATAGACGCCTACTTAGGTATATTTAATTTCTTACAATCGTAAACTGTAAGCGAAATTTAAAATCTTTTAAGATATGAAATTGAGACAACTTAACTTTTATTTGGCATCTTTTACTGTTGTGGATTCCGGGATGAATCCGACATCAATGAATAACAAACGCCAGGAATGGATAAGGAAAATAAATATATTAACGTAATAATACAAACTGGTAATACGGGTTAGTAGATCCAGGAATGCGGGTTAGTAGCACTAATATATATACAGTCTTGGTATTGAAGTATCACGGATGACTCCTTACTGAGTCTAACTTGCTCGCTAACTGTGACTCTTGTGCTACCCTCCTCTATTACAGACAGTATTTACTGTCCCCCCACGAGGGATATATGTGGCACAAGGCCGGGTTTAAAGTGGGATATTCCCGAGCCCGTAGGCTCGGCTAAAAAATGCCCGTATAAACTGGATCTGGTTGGTCAGCCTCCCCGAACGAGACTCTGCCCTTCGGCAGAGCCTCGTCCGGGTTCCTCTCTGCTCAGAGTCAGAGAATTCGACTGTCTAGCCGAGAAGGCGTCGCCGTCTCATCTATTACAGACAGTATTTTCTGCCCCCCCCCCACGTGGGATAGATGTGGCACAAGGCCGGGTTTAAAGTGGGGTATTCCCGAGCCCGTAGGTTCGGCTAAAAAATGCCCGTATAAACGGGATCTGGTTGGAGAGTTCGACCGTCTGGCTGAGAAGGCATCGCCGTCTCCTCTATTACAGACTGTCCGGGGTATTCACTGGTAGCAGTATATGTATACCTTGGGTGAGTCAATTTGTGTGAAAAGGGGAGACCCCTCAATATTTACTAAAAATTATGGTCAAATTTTCCGAACTATTGTCTTCATCATGGTTATAAATGTTATTATAGACATAACGTTCCGACTAGTGCCCTTTGGTTATCATGAGATGACCATTGTTTGGCTGATATGGGATATATGTTAATTATTGTATTATTTTGTCCTTGTGATGCCAGCTATTATTGGTTACTGCTGAGCCGGTGTTTTTAACCTGATCCATGGATTTTAAACTCATGACCACTATATTACAGTAATACATGCATAACCAACGAAGAAAGTCAGCTGTATGTTTTTGAAACATTTTGGAAACCTTGTGTCTATAATAAAATTTATAACAATCAAGATAAATAAAGGAGAATAAAAAATTGTTGAACTTCTGAATTCTGTGGAATATTCAGGCGAGTATTAGCATTTTTGGAAAATACATCACAGTCTCGAATATTTCAATACATAAGACAAGAATCAACCTATTTAATAAACCAGCTTATTCGATGTAATTTAACTTATATAAAAAGTTGTCATTTGTGTGTAGTTTATTGTATTATATAAAACATACGAGATAATGTACTGCCTATAATTGGTTTGTATTGACTGATACACAAATACTTCCACAAAGATAATGAAATAATCGAAAATATTCAACAAAACACAATTACAACCATAAGATTACCCAGTCGTTTATTAGTGAGATTTGTTAGTCTAAAATTGTTAGTTCTACTTTTGTAAGTAGAGAGCATTATTAGTACGTAGCGTTAACTAACGTCATTCATAAACATGGCATAGAATTGAATTGTGTTGTAACTATATTTCTTCTTTACTGTTTCTAACTTTGAAGATCGAAAAAGCAAGACATATAATGTATTTATCTTAAGAGAGATAGAAATGGGATTCAAAATAAGAAGTTTGAATAGAGAAGGCACTGTGAATGATCGAATTTGTCGAAACATAAGATCACCAATACACACAAAATATTCAAAGCTAACAGAGAAAATCATTTTCACCAGTTTTGTAGCTTTTATGTGTGAATAAAAAGAAAAACAGACCGTGTTGTATTCCTGGATTTAAGTTTGCGTTTCACTGTTAACGAACATATTTAATAAAATTGTATCCAGCGATTAATGTGGGTATTTACAACAATAAAAAACACAAGAGATCAGGAAACAAACTAAAAGAACTACAACTAACTGGACTCATTACAAAACATCTTGAAGGTGATATTAAAACCAATCGTTTCGGGGACGAACCCCGAAAAGCCTAGCAAATAATCTGTAAGAATTGAAAAAATCGAAACCATCCAGACAACAGTATTAAAAACGCTAGAATACAGAAGAGATCATTAGAGTAGTGAGAAGATTTACTGTCACTTGATCTCTATTATGTTACACCAATTACTACCGATGGGAGCTCTTAGTGAATGCAGAAATAATAATAATAATAATAATAATAATAATAATAATAATAAGAAGAAGAAGAAGAAGAAGAAGAAGAAGAAGAAGAAGAAGAAGAAGAAGAAGAAGAAGAAGAAGAAGAAGAAGAAGAAGAAGAAGAAGAAGAGGAAAATCCAGGAAGAAAATAATAGACCAGTGACATGATGATACACTACTGGTAATACATTTCATTGATAGTCTTAATAGTTTTGATGACTGACAATGAATAGCAAATAACCAGAGACGTCGGTGTCTTTTCCTAATGATGTGGTAAAAATATTAGCTAAAAATAAGAGTGTTGTTTTGGCCGACTTCATTTTGCTGTCCATTTTGAATGCACTCAAAAATTAATCAGAACAAAATTAGTGTCAAATTACGAAAGATTTTAGTCATTAGGAAAATATTGATTATAATTATAGGAACGATGAAATGTTAAGAAACAGACGTTGTGAGATTTATCAATATACCTAGATAAATTCAATAACTAAAGTCAATAAATCTTTCTATATTTGCATAGTTATATAAGCATGTAATTAGGAAAATATTGTTAGTATGGATGTAAGAGCGTTGATAATATTTACACATACCTAATATATATATATATATATATATATATATATATATATATATATATATATATATATATATTAGGATATTACACAAAAACATGCCAAAATCGCTACGCAATTGTAGTCGTGTTTCGATGCCTATCAATCCATCTCATCAGGCGATTGCAAATTACTGGCTAGTGAACGATTTATTTAGATGTAAAAGAAAAATATAACCTATTTGTGGGCTTTACTCTGATCAACCAATCAAATATGACCTACGTAAAATTTAAACTAACCAAAGAAGCAAAAATTAAAAAATTATTTTTTATGAATGTGTCATGACCCGTAAATTGGCAGCGAACGACAGCCAGACATAAACTGATACATAAATGGATACATAAATTATATAAAATAGACAATGCCATTACCTAAAAAATAAATAATGCCAACCCAATTTATATATACCCCAATTCTATCCACCCTCTATCTGCAATCCAACATATACCTTCGTCTGTAGAAAGTAGGATTAGCAACCACTCATCGGACAAAGATGTGTTTGATAAATATAGTGGTGTGTATAATAAAGTTTTTAAGATTAGTGGTTATAAGTACGCTGAAATCAAGTTTAGAAAATATGATGATAGTAGTCCAAAGAAAAGAAATAGAAATAGGAAGATCATTTGGTACTCTCCCCCCATTTAATCAATGAGTTAGTACTAAGTTAGGTTATATGTTCCTCCAATTGATTGATAAACTCTTCCCTAAAAGTAACCCTCTTAGTAAAATATTTAACTGAAATATATTAAAACTAAGTGATAGCCGCACCAACAATCTTGAGAAGATTATAAAGATGCACAATAATAAAAATTTAAACCAATTAAATAATCTGGATCATAATTCACCCTCAAAGGAAAATATTATGAATGATACTGGCCAATTTAATTGTAGGAATTCTAACCAATGCCCATTGCAAAAGAAATGTTTAACTAAATCTCTTGTTTATCTTTGTACTATCTCTACAATAGAGAATCCAACGGTTGAAAAATTCTATATTGATAGGACTAAGAATTCTTACAAGACTAGGTGGTATCAACATACCTTGTCCTTCACCAATAGTACTTACAGAAATAATACATCACTTTCTAAATATTTTTGGAGTTTATAAGATGATAACAAGACTCCTTTTAAAAACGGTAAGTACATGTAGATCTTTATATGAACCCTGATTTCTGTACTTACATAAAAAACTGGACATTATCAGATTAAAGAAATTCTTTTTAAATCAAAGAAATGAATTAACTGTAAATTGTAAACATAGTTTACCATACCTTACAATGCATTGCAACATATATAGCTTATCTTTCTATTTGTAAGATTAATTTGGATTTTATATAATTTTGTATTAATCTCATGGTAGTATTAGTAACAACTTGTACGGATGTATTGGTATTTGGTTGGTATTTTTGACATTTTATATTGATTTGTTATTGGCGCTTAGTTACGTTATATAAGCGGGCTTGAATAGTGCTACGAATTAATTATTTACCAGTAACCACCTGATGAGACCGTAAGGTTAAAACCTGGGTAGTATTGAGTGTAAATCTTTGGAAATCATTTTATCATATTTATAGTGCGGCGCAAAATTATCCGTACGTTATTAAATTCAATGTTAAATATTGAAACAAATATGTTTTCTATATAAAATTTAGAATCTGATCTTAGTCATTAAATAAGTCATCATAATTTATTTCAGAATCTTTTTATTCAATACAGTAACATTATGAACATTGGTGGCAAAATATGTAAGAACGAAATTATCACTTTGCTTCGGCTAATAGTCAACAACAGAGCTGTTCTGGTCGATATCTAAAAAAACGTTGTTTAGTGGTATAAAATTTAAATAAATAAGGTTAATATATAATAAAAACACATCTATTCTAAAAGTGAAAACAAATGTTAAATTATAAGAAAGTAAATAAGTTTCCATTCACATTTAATTTCAGATTAGCTTTTATAATGTATGTAAATATTATAAAATGAATCAATAAGTAATAAATAATAATTTAAGTTACATTTATGCAGTTCATGTCAACTAATACGGTAAGTAAACTACGATGAGAATATTAAATATATATATATAATTTGAAATATTCAACTATATAAACTATGCACTTAATAATATAATAAAAATAATAAATGGTATAATATAATTTAAATAATAACCATTCTTTAAATTCATTTTTTCCTCCAAGGAGGGATTGGAAACACAGGTGCAGCTACAGAGAGGGCCAACGGCTAAGGCGGAGGTGTCTCCAGATGAGTTCAACGGCCTAGTGTACCGTAGGTGACCCACGCCATATTCTGTGGTCTTTGGTGTGTCGGTCAAGAGCTTAGAGAGAAGATGGACGCAAAATTCTCTGAAAGCCCAATGAAAAGATCATGAGGAAGAAGAATCAAAGACACACCATGCTAGATCGGATTGAAGCCCGGATCAACAAGCGCCGCGAGTCCCATCAGCTCACTCCAGGATGGTCGTAAAAAGTTGGCGCCGACCGTTAAGCACTGTCAACCTACCAACACAAAGTGTAACCATCGGAACGTGGAACTTCCGCACCCTCTCTATGCCTGCAGCAGTATTCAAGAACTCACTCACGAACTGAGACGCTATCGTCGAGACATTATTGTGTTGTCCGAAGTCAGATGGATTGACATTGATGAAACATCTGGAGAGAAGAAGAAACATCAGTATGGGGTGATATTCATTGTCAGGAAAGAGATTGCAGGAAGTGCCATCACTGGACACCCATCACCAGCTGAATCAACTTCATCCGAGTATCAGCCAAACCGCATAACATGACCATCATCCAAGTTTATGTTCCAATTTCAGACCACGATGATGAAGAAGTCGAAATGTTTTATGAATTTACAGAATCCACAAGGGCGGAAGTGCCCAAGAAAGACATCCTCATTGTACCAGGAGATTGGAATGCCAAAGTGGATCCAGGTGCTTGCAAGAACTGGGATTGAACAGTCGGAAGATTTGGCATCGAGCAGACAGGAGTCTTAGACTGCTTGAGTTTGTCAGAAGCCACCACCTCACCTTGTCCAACAATCTACACTCCATTAGGCTACCTCGAACCACAACCTGGCACTCACCTAACGGGCAAGTCTGCAAACAGATTGGCTTCATTTTGGTTCAAGTACACCGTCAACAACGTCAAAACAAGGAGAACCCCTGGCGCAGACATCGCCAGCAACCTTGAGATTGTGATGACAACCTTCAAGCTGAAACGGAAAACTAAGCATTACCCTAAGAGCCCCTGGAAAAGCTTTGACCTTGAGAAGCTGAAGGATCCTGAAATCGCAGAAGTTTTTCAGGGCTGAATCTACGGCAAGTTTGCAGTCGTAAAGCAGCTTGACCCTCGCATTCGACACCAAAGAAGTCTTACTGAAAACAGCTGATGTTCTGGGAAAGTGATGGAAGGAAATTCAGGAGTGGATCACAAAAGAAGTTCTGAAGAGACAAGAACTAAGAGAAAAGGACCTGTGTGATGCTGCTCGGACAGAGTACCAAAATGAGCACAGAGAGTTCAGGAAGAAGTTAGGAGAAGTCAAACAGGTATGAATAGAGGATCAGTCCAGCGCAATTGAGAAGGACATAACATCAGGTGACAACAAGAAAGCCGACAATACCCACACATCGATCAACATGACTAGCCAGCCAGCTGTTATAGATGGCAAGCTACTGTCAGAGTGGAAGTTTTGAATAGATGAACCGAATATTGCAACGACTTGTACAATCACGAGTTCCATCCAGATAATGAGCAGTACCCCACAGAATGCAAAGACAGTCCGACGGTACTGAAGGAGTGGGTAGAAGCAGCAGTAATATGCAGTAATATGCCTGAATCCTTGCAAGTCACATGGAGTTGAAAATGTACGCTCTGAACTGGTGAAAAATGGAGGTCAAGAAACTGTACCAGCGGATTTGTGAACAGCTGAAGTGACCAAAAGAATGGACCCTATTACTAGCGATACCACTACCATAGAAGGTGTTGTATCTCGTGTTTCCGAGATAAGAGAGAAACAAACTCGTAGGTAAGTAATGAAATAGAAAGGTTCACTTAGCAAATGACCTAACTCGGTATTTTCCCCGAGCTCCCCACAGAGTGGGATTGGCACAAGGCCGGTTTAATGTGGGTTTTTCCGAGCCCGTAGGCCCGGACAAAAATTCCCCTTATACCCCGGAATAACTGGGTTGGGTTTGTTTAGCTTCCCAGACGAAACTCTGCCATTCGGCATAGATTCGTCTGGGTCCCTCTCTGTCCGAAAGCAGACAGTTCAGCAAGCACTAATAGCTTAGCGTGCGGCTAAGACCTAACGCTAACGCCCCTCAACTCCGCTTACTTACCTAAACGGGCGATTCCATTCATTTATGTTCTATAGACAGAAGGGTAATCTGAAGTAAGGACTGAATTATAGAACAATAAGTCTGAGCCACCCCAGAAAAGTCACGCCCCGTACTATCCTCAACCGTCTGAAATCCAAGACTAAAGAACAACTGCCAGAAAAGCAGGCAGGTTTTAGAGCCGGGCGGAGCACAGTGAAATCAATCTTCAGTTGTAGAGTCCCCAAACATTTTCAAAAGCAGAGTGACCTGTACCACAATTACATTGATTTATAGAAAGCGTTTGTACGGCTAAGGCATGTTGGCCTCTGGCACGTCCTCTGAAGATTCAATATAGAAGAAAGGCTCATACAAATCATCCAAGCCCTCTATGACCATGCCACCAGTGCAGTTCTCTTGAGTAACTAAGTGGGAGATTTCTCCCAGTCAACTATCAGTGTTAGACAGGGGTGCTTACTCTCCTCAACACTCTTCAACTTGTTTCTGGAGAGAATTACAGTAAAACCTCCACGACCACAACATTTCTAACGTTGATAGACCTGTCTGCAACCTGCATTTCGCAGACGACATTGACCTTATAGTGGACAGTAACAGTGAGCTGCAAGAAACGAATCATATGGAATGAAAACTCAACTCAGGGAAATCCAAAGTAATGGTGAATATCACAAGTAACACAAGTGTCAGCTTCACCATAGACGGCGAACCCCTAGAGGAAGCGCCTAGTTTCAAATACTTGGGAGCAACCCTGCCAAAAGATGGTAACTGCAGCTCAGAAGTCTGCACACGAATCGCCATAACCACAGAAGCGATGACAAGACTAGAAATGATATGGAAGTGGAACATCAGCTTCCATACCAAAGTTCAAGCTCTACAAATCACTGGTTATATCTGTCCGGATGTGAAACTTGGATACTTCTGGTTGTGGCAGGAAAAAGTATCCAGGCATTCGAGAACAAATACTTGAAAAAGCTTCCCCCTGCATCTTCTATTGATAGCACAACACTAATGATTATATACAGAGCAAGGTCAAAAGTTTTGTGGGTCAACAGGAGTCTCTTCTCGTCACTAATAAGCAACGGAAGGTGACATCGTTTGACCACATCACACAGTCTTTGCAAGACCATCTTGCAAGACAGTGTTGAAAGCGGGGCGACAATTCAAGAGCTGAACAGACAAAGTCAAAGAGTGGACTGACATGATAATGCCAGAACTCTTGAGGGTCACCGCCAACAGGTCATCCTGGAGGAAGTTTTCTGCTTCTTCTGCTCTTAGGTCCCTCTCCGACGATTGAAGCAGACTGATGATAATGATCACTTGGCAGAATCTTCTAGATTTTCCATTAAAATATCAATGTGCTCTTTTCATGTTTCTAACGATTCTAAATGAACAGCCCGTTCCATTTCCACGAAGTTATCTCCAAAATCCACGCCCACACTTTAAATGACTTCTCTTTTTTTTGTATGTACACTGTGTCTGATTACAACTAAAACATTCACTTTTAGAGTCATCATTCCATAAAACTGAGTTCTAAAAGTCACTTTCTTCCCTCTCTCACTCCTGTACACGCCAACTGTGAAATATGGGAACACAACACGCTGTGGTCTCCGTAGTAAGTAGGTTTTTAGGGATTGTTTAATTACTAACCCCAACAGGTTTTAACTTTTGAGTTGTCATTCTCTTAGACTGGCTGCCAACTGAGGCTGAAGAACCCAATATGCTCTTTTCTAAAAACAGATACATCCAAATTCCAACGATAATTATTGGTAACATGTTTATTGAATACTCAGCTACATACGACATGATCCATTTAATCTATTGTTTGAAAATAAAAATATCGTTAACCATAATTTTTTTGCATTCACGAACAACCCTTGTTTGGAAGGATGATGGCCCATTCCAAGAAGATTTGCAAAGTTACAATCGACTTGGGTATATTCCTGAATTACAAGCGTTGGATCTGTTAAATATACTCTTTCTCTGTTTTGTTGTTGATACTCAGTTTGAAATTAAGAATGTGTATATTCAGTACAGTAAACTTAATTTCTTTTGAAAATATACAGCTCACACAGCTTGATAGATTGTTATGAATTCTATTCTGGTGTATGATTAATTCTGTCCTTGTCAATGTTTTAATGTTGTGTTTAAAATTTAATTTTATTGAAGAGAAGTCTCTGGAAATGATTAGGAATATTTATTTGAAGTGTGAGATCGAATTCCAACGTTTATATATATGTAAAAAAATCTGTTTTGATATATGGAATATTTTAAATTATTATATATGAAATTTATATATATATATATATATATATATATATATATATATATATATATATATATATATATATATATGTATGTATATATGTATATATATATATTGATCACCAACAATCTTCTTTTTTCTTAGAAAGATCGATTTTTCATTCTTATTTTTCATTCTCTTTTCTTTTCTTTTAATATTTTCTATCAGTCTTTCTCTTTCTATCTTCTTCCCCACTTTGCTACTTTCTTTCTTATAAACGACTACAATGTTAAACTCTCCACCAAATGACCTTCGACTTCCCTACGTAATTCCTTTCCCCTCTCCCTCTTTTGTTGTTATCTTTTTTAAAATAGCTCTTGATTTTCTAATGTAGAATCTTTATTAAATTCTCCTCACATTCAATAAATTGGATATCAGCACGTCTCGTCTACTCTCTCTTTTACTGTTTAACTCTTTCCTTTGTTTTTTTTTCTTACTTTCCTTCTCCTTTTCTTTTATTTCTTCACTCAGTTCACCATTTTTTCTTTTCCACTTTTTCGTTTTGTCTCTTTCTTGCATTTTTATCTTATTCTTCTCTTTTTCCTTTCTTTTCCCTCTTCATCTAATCACCACATCTAACAAATCTGTCCTATTCTCTATAATTACCCGCTTTTCGCTCCACAAATTCCCTTCCGCGACAAAAACCACTCCTTCTACACCCTACACCTTTTCCTTTCCTTCTTCACCCCTTCGTCTCCACTCTTGATTGGATCCACCCCACATTAACCTTTTTCTCATCCCCTACTCCCGCTTCTCACTGCCCAGGGTACTTCTTTCCGAACTCTTCTTTACTTGAGTAAGCTCTGTCCTAATGAACTCTCCTCAATTGGCCTCCAGGGGGCGTCGTCTTTCTCCCTCTTCCCGACAAAACGAGACTTTTTCTTCAATCTGGTTCATTTGTCAAAGTGTGCGTATACTTGTGTGTATGCGTACACGATTATAATAGATTTGTGTATTCGAAGTGTTGTGTGGATGGGTTTTATCTTTTATATTGCACGTTTCTTTTAGTGCGCATTTCATTGTGTGCATCTGTCTTATGCATATCACTGTTCGTATATTCAGACTTAGTCGAGTTCTTGCCAAATGCTGTCTGTTAGTCATAATCGAGACGTGATGTCTTTTACTGGCATGCCTATTTCCCTTTATTCTTGTCCATAATTCTCTCTCTGTCAGTATGCACATGCTGCCAGAACGTACGTCTATGAAGAAATATGAACTGAAATGCTTGATAGAAAATTTAAAACTCAAAACACAACATACAAAAGCTGGTTATTTAATATGTTGTCGAGAAATCCAAAAAAATATGGCGAGACCTAAAATAAAACGAATTCACATCTAAATTGGGCGAATATATAAAAATTAAAATATTTTAAAATATCACATTCTTTTCACATACTGTGTATGCTCACATACGATTTAGGACATCCGTTGCCGTCCATACTAGGAGAGGAATAAAACGTAGAGGATCCGTTAAGTGATTGAAACGTATTCACCGACACTCTTTATTCGATGATAGATTTCAATTAAAAAGACAAAACAATGGTTTCTAATGCTAGATTTCAAAGCAACCAGACCCTATACATTTGGAAGGTTGTTTCATATCAATCGTTTCTCCCTCCTTATGGCCCTATGCCAGACTATGGAGAGTTTAATAAAGAAATTAAGAGGAGAATGAAAAGAAAAAGGAGCAGCAGAAGAAAGAGGGAAAAGAAGAGACTAATTATATAAAAAGAAAAAGAGAAAAGGTCGCAGAATAAAAGAAGAGAAAAGAGATATATAAAGAGAGAACAAAGAAAAAGATAAAAATATCTCCCAACTTGGTAAGTACTTCGTATACTTATAAAATCTGGAAATACAATCTGGTACCTACCTCTGCCAATCAATCTTCCCAAAAGTTACATTTATTATATCCACTAGACCAATTCACGGATATAACTATATTTCTATTTTAAAATGTATTCAAGACTTTAAAAGGTTTCGCCTCATTCATCTTCGAAGTCTTTCTAGAATTATCTCTTATTTCTCTCTGGAACTGTTTTTCAAGTCATTTTACGATGTTGCATTTTTTCTCTTTCGAACTGCTTTTCAAACCTTTCCCAACCCAATGTCGTATTTCTCTTTCGAACTGGTTTTTAAGTTTTTCCAAGACGTCGCATCATTGCACTTTCGAACTGTCTTTTCAATTTTTTCAATGCCGTATTTCTCTTTCGTACTGTTTTTAAGTATTCTTTTCACAACGCTGCATTATTTCTCTTTAAAAGTCTCCTTCATATCTTTCCAAACCAGTGCCATATCTCTTTCGAACCGTTTTTCCAAAACAATTTTTCTATGTCAATGCGGCATTCAATCAGCGTGAACACAAACTTTAATACCTGATATTAAAATATTTTTCTATATATTTTCATTATATTACAGAAAATCTTTCTCTCATACAGAGAGTAAGAAATTGATATTATCCTATAAAAGCGAAATTGAAAAAAGAAAATTAATCGATGTATCAGAATTTGAAATAGAAATTTCATCAGTGAGTGGATAGACAAATATAAGCATCATTATACTGTGATAAATAGTAGTAGAAGTTAATATTGAGAGTGAATGTTGGAGAGAACAAGACATTGAAGCGTTTCTCTATATGTCCGTATGGACACGGTGTGTGCGAGCAGTTGTGTATTTACTTCTTTTTTTATCTGTTCTACAATGTGTGCGAGTTAAAAGCATCTTTGCGCATGCGTATGTGTGAGATTGCATGTATATATGGGAGCATCTAAGTTGCATGCCAATATTCTCCTCTTTATGTATATCCGTATTTATCTTTTTACGATCGGTTCGATTGTGCAATTTGTGTATATATATATAGGCGCGTAACTGTATTGTTCTGTGTATATTTGCATGTGACTACGCTGAACAGTATACATTTACATGTGAGTATATATTGGTGTCTGGAGCAAGCTACGGACTTTGATCCAGTTATTAACTGAATTTTTGTTTTGTAATTTTCACTGTATAATATTCGATTTAATAAGAATAAGGTGCATTGACAATAAAAGGAGAAAAATAAACACATATGTAGATTAAATGCTTTTTTATCATTAGGCTACGAAATTATTGTTGGACCGAGCTATGTACACCACTTTTTTCATTTATATACAGGCTTATATACATATCTTTGTGTGTATACTTATTTTACTATGAGTTTATCCCTGTTTCCTCAGTTAAATATGAGAATTGGGTATTAATTGTGTTTACGAAGTCTGCTCCGAAAATAACGAGAAAATCTTATTGAGAAAGTAATGACAAAACTGTTTAATATGTTTCAAACACCTATTTAGAATTATTACTAGAAGCGTCACAGGAAAAACCTTCGCAAAAAAACCCCCAAAAAATAAACAAACAAGGAACGCCTAACGAAGTCAACGTTACTGCAGTTTCATTTCACTGAAAGAAATTAATGTGAACAGAGTTGATGACAGGCGATTTTCATTCCAATATCAGCTGGATAGTAAGACTGAAAACTTATACACAAGAAACTTGCATGTCAGAAATAATTCGATATTTTCTTCGTAGGATTAACTTGATCGTTCAGAATGATCTCACTAAATGCCAATCACCATCGCGACGGCAATAGAAACCAAGAATATATTCAGGTATTGAAATGTTTATCGGGTAATAACTGTTAGTTTAAACGGTTTAATCAAGAAGAGGACTTCATTTGGTAAGATGAATCAGTGTCATGCGTACTTAACTAAAATTGATTTGGGTTTTACGTACTTAAATTATAAGGGGGATTCTATAAACATTACTTGAGAAGTAATTTCGTAACTTGCAATAATAAAATCTCCAGCATTCCAGATAAAAATGCATTTGAGTTTTTTACTCGCAGAATCAGTGAGACACTAGACAACAAATACATCTCAAAGATATTCCCATTAGATATTTCAAAGGCCTTTAACAAGGCTTGGCATAAAGAATTACCGAACAAATTCTGTACCTATTGAATCACTGGAAGAGTTTTATCATTATAAAGTAGTTTATAACAGGAGGGTAGTTGTTAACAGCCAATCCCCCGAGACCCTAGGAATCAGCGCAGGCATTCTCCAGGGGGTCACCTTTCGGACCAACCCTATTAGTAATTTGCATAAATGATCTTCCTAAGAATATACTCCGATTATTTGTGAATATCTATGATGATAATACTACAGTATATGGGTGCACTTTCAAAACTCTAAATGACCAGGGACTGGCAGCTGATTTATCCTCTGACCTAGCTCTAAGAGCCCAATGCCGGAAAACTGGCTGGTTACATTGAAAGCTTCGAAAGCCAAACTAGTGGCATTCCCTCATCGCCGATCAGACTCAGAACTCATCACCAATCACGATGAGCGGATGTTCCCTCACGCCTTGAGTATATATTGAAACTTAAAAAGAACCTAGACCTCAAGTGAACGCGGTAAATACTATCCATTGCTAAAGATACCTGGAAAATGATCTGTTCGCGGTACCGTTCCAGTTTGCTCCCGGTTTCCTGCTATCCTTTACATTTACAAGAGTCGGATCAGGCCCATAATAGAGTACTGCTGCCATATATGAAAATGGGCTCCCTCGTCCTTACTTTCCAGTTTCGATAGAGTACAAACGCGTCTTTGTGCCCCTGTTGGTGACAAATTATTTTCCACCCAATAACCCCTTTTTCACGGACTAAACGCTGCAAGCCTCTCGCTGCTCCATCGCTATTTCCATGGAAAGTGTTCGGAAGAACTACATTCCTTAGTTCCATCAGTTCTAACCTTAACAGCTAAGACCCACCATGCTACGCACATTGTAGCGATACACCCTCATTCCTTTCGTATTCCATTTGTGAGATGTAAGTTTCATTCGTGTTCTTTGTGGAGCCGACTCCCAAGATGAGACTTCCCCAATCACTACAGTAATAACCTGTTTAAGTCTAGGGTCAACCTGGGTATGACGATAAGCTACATCTGGCATCAAGGCCTCTCATCAGGAGGTTTTGCGGAGCGAGGAACTATATCTTAATTGCTGGTGTTTACAGGTCTACCCTGACCTCGGTATCACCTGTAAGGGTCCCAGCTATGGGCAAATATTTAACCACTAAACTTGGGTTAAAACACTATGAAAGTGTAAAAATAGGTTTTTATAGTAAAAATACCAGCAATGCATTTTTGGAAAAAACTTATTATCAGCAATTTCTTTTATGCCATGTGTGATACACGATCATGTATATTTCGATACATGACTGACGAGGAAGGTTTTCCTCCGCAATAGGTTGCCATTTCTTTCTACGGTGGACCAGTTGCCATCTAATGCTATAGAACCCGGTCTGTTCTGCTATTTACCCATAAAAGGTAGAAGCGGATTCATAACTTACCCAACTTTAGAACGTAAGTGAATGCAATTGATTCGACTGGAATTCGAACTCGGCTCTCCGACTCCTCAATCCGAGGCGCTATCCATTGCTCTACCGTTCCTCCTATTACCAGAAATACATTATTGAAAAATTATTACCAACAATATATTTAGGGAAAAAAAGATTATCAGAAAAAAATCTTCTCGGCATTAAATAACCCATTGAGGTTGATATGCCGTAAATTAAACCAAACAAAACATAGTCTAGGGTTAACCGCTATCTTCCCCACATATCAACATAAACTGTGCCTCTTCCTCTGTAACACTACCTCAAATGACTCCCGGGGCTTGTACAGGGTAAACATCAATGTAAAAAAAAGTCGTAAGACATCACACAATAGAGTTTTAAAACGCAAACTGTAACACCGGCGGTCTATCTTTATCTCTCTGCTTCATTATATCTATCATCTCAGTCTATTAATATCTATCTATCTATCTATCTATCTATCTATCTATCTATCTATCTATCTATCTACACACAGACGCCTAAAACACGCACACACATAGACACACACACGCATATATATATATATATATATATATATATATATATATATATATATATAATTGGCCGATGTACATTTTCAGCGCATGCTGTCCAATTTTGTTAATATCGGTCATTGTCTTGAAAATTTAATCCTTCATTCGTCGATTTTGTGCGAAATCAAATTCTATTTTGCCCCCTTCCCCATCATTGCCTCAAGAAGCTATTAACGAAATCTCATCTCGTATGACCCGCAAAAATATCGTCAGACTCTCTTTCTTTCTTTTCATTCTTTTTTTTCATGACGTTGTTACTTTCCAATTCTTTCTTTCTCTTTTTCCTACTACAATAACTACTTTCCCTTCTCTCTACATCCGCACAACTGTCTCCCCCACCTCTCATTCGGTTCTCTCATTTTCAGACAACTGGGCACAAATTGTTTTTCTTTCTTTTTTTTTTCTACTCAGAAACGAAAAATTACTACAAGCTGTCAAACCAAAGATTTCTTTTTCTTAATTTCCATTTTTTATCTGTCAGTGGATGGGGCATGATTTTAGGGAGCATAGATGTCGTGCAAGCTTGACTGTTCCATGATGCAGCGAGTAAAACGGAGGAGACGGAAGTTGAAACTGTGCTGTAATGGCATGGGAAGTCTTGTTAGTGGTTGCAGGTGTGGGCTTGCTTCGCCCGAGGTTAAATTAGTCCTCTCTAGAAAATGTTTTTTTCCGAAAATAGAAAAAGCATAGAGAAATGAAAAATAATGCATGATTAAAAGGAAAAAATATCACTTCGGCTGTAATCTCTAGAATGAAAGAAACTAATAGAGAAGGATATTTTAAAAAGAACAATATATTTATACATACATATGCAACTAGAAATGAAACTCGGGTCATTATTTGTTTTACACATCTATTTCACTTCAGATCTATCATTGTTTCAGTCTATCACACCACAACTGACCACAACTCCGTGGTCTGTCTAATATTACCAAGTCTACGTAGGATAATTATTCCTAACTACCCTTGAGATCTCACACACAGTCTGCAAAGTCGGAATCACCGTTAGCTGCTTCGTCTCATTCCCCTTAATCTCGTCCATGGCTTATTATATTTGAAAAATCCAGAAACCCTAGGGAGGCAAGTGGGGCTGACAAACATGGATGACGTGATGATTTTCCAAATATTCTGTGCAGAATCTATTCGCTCGGTCATTTTGAATGCGACGATCACATATCCCACAAGTTCACTCAGTAGTGTCTCGCTACTGAATGAGTAAACCCATGAGAGAGTATTTGCTCACTAATGCCCAGTAAGGTTTTTTAGGTTTGATTGCCAAGTTGCCAAGTAGGAACAGGCAACCAGATATTCAAAATATCCGGATACATTCCAAACACTCCTCGGTCATTTTCTATTCTCTATGTGGAACCTGAACTAACCGATACAGATGCAGAAAGACGTGTACCCATGTTTCATAGACTACGCAAAGGCCTTCGACAAAGTACGCCACAAAGATCCGATGGAACTGCTCAGCAACCTTGATATGTTCGGGAAAGATATCAGAATAATCAAAAACCTATACCTGGCAGCAAACAGCATGCATGCGCATAGGGAACGAGTTCAGTGAATATACAAAAATAGGCAAGGATGCGTCTTCTCACCCAAACTGTTCAACCTATACAGGGAGGCAATTCTGAGAGAATTGGTAACCCTACCGGGATTTAGCATTGGCGGCCACAATCTTAGCAACATAAGATACGCAGATGGCACAGTACTGATGGCAAACACGGAAAATAAATTACAAAATCTCCTACAGAAGGTAGCGATGGAGAGTGAGACTAAACATAAACTACAAGAAGACAGAATACATGGTCATCAGTAAGAGGATGAGCCCGAAATGCGATTTGCAGGCCGGGAACACTAGAATCAAGCAGAGATGAAGAAGAGACACGAGGCGACGGAAATGTCGTTCTCTAGAAGAATGCTAAGAATATCATGGACCGAGCGTTTGAGCAACGATGAAGTCTTAGTGTTATGGAACCTTACCTATAACGACAGAGTGAACTCTTCCTGACACTATGAATACTGCGCCTCTCAAGAGAGAGGGACGAGACGGAATCGAGTCGTGAGCAATCTCTGACTGTGTGCGACTTCTGTCGAACTCTCTGCTTTGGCAGAGAGGAACCCGGACGAGGCTTTGCCGAAGGGCAAAGTTTCGTCCGGGGAGGTAGACAGTCCCTGAACCCGTTTATACGGGTTCTAATGGGCATATTTTTGGCCGAGCCTACGGGCTCGGGGAGCCCACATTAAACCGGCCTTGTGCCACATTCAACCCACGTGGGAGGGTTGTTAAATATCGAGACGGAATCGAGTCGAGCCGATAGTAGTTCACTCCAAACCAGACTGACAGTCATACTAATACTTTCCACATCTTGTATTATTATTCCGTGTAATATATCTTCGTTATTTCTAGTCTTGTGTTCGTGTTGTTCTTCCTTGGCCCTAACCTTGGACCATAACACTCAGAGAGGTTGAAAAAAAGGAGGCTTATACTTAATATCAGGAAGAGGCAGATGAAGATTCTGGGAGACACAATAAGGAAGAAGGGCCTGGAGAATCTGATACGAGTAGAATAGAAGGAAAGAGAGACAAGGGAAAACAACGCGTGACATACCTGGCGGGCTTAAGCAAGTGGATGACAGAACGTGGTTTGGGGGAGGAGGCAGAGGGAAGGAACTTGTTGAGAGCTGCAAGGGATAGAGTTAGGTGGAGAACCATGATCGCCTACGTCCTGAAAGAACATGGCACATAAAAGAACAAGTGATGTCAGTAAGTCTTATATGGTGCCTTTGATCAATTGACCATTTGTAAGAAAAACACTCTTTTCACGGTATTTGGTTTACATATGCGTTAGTTTTCAAACAAGGCATGTCATAACCTGCATTTATTTATTAATTTAAAGAGAACATATTTCCAAACTCTTAAAATTAATCTGCTTTTATCTCAGTTTCACACCTTTAAGGAACAATAATGTTTCTATAAACTTTTATTCATTCGGTTCGAAATCTTTATATTAATTCCCCTAAAAAAACAACTACTTACCTTCTAGTAGATTAAAAATGAACGCCACTTACCTGTAAAATACAATAAAGAATAACTTAAAATAGCAAACAAAATACATTTCATTTTCCGTAAAATAAATTATTCAACGATTCGTAGAGTATTAAATTCATTTTTATGTCCAGGTTGAATTTATTTTTCATGACAATCCTGGATTTTGCTCACTCATTTATGTAACACGTGAAAAAGCAGTCAATTTCACATGAAATGTTAGAATTAAAAACACAGATCAATAAAAGTCAGAAGAAATTCTACTTCATTTGAAATTGTGTTTTTTGTGATAGTCAAACATAACGGAATGTACCTTTTATTCAATGAAAAAAGATGAAACGTAATCGATTAGTTGTTAAATTTATTCGTATAGATATTTACAGAGAAATGCCATTTATATAGTTGATAGAATATTACTGATTAAGGATTGAATGGGGAATCATTACTTTATACTACGCAACCAACAAACCTAATCTGAAAGCATTTAATAGAAGGTCGTCGTAACTGTTCTTTTTGGCATGAGTGGAGAAGATATGCATGCAGATTCAATTTCGGAAGCAAGAAGTCGAGCTTTTTTAAAATAGGAATTCTGAATAAAGTATGGCAGGATGATCGACTAGTAAGCTCATCTAACAGTTTCATATTCTTTTATGTTCTTGAGTTTTTAAAAACCAACAAAACCTTTACCAACATAAAAGAGAACAAAAATCAACGTTAGATGAACTCGGGACAACAATAAACTTCTCGTATAAGAAACGTAATTAAACACATGGAAATTGAAGAAAAATATGCAGGAAATTGACAAATTATCATAAAAAGGCAAGTCAGTCTTTACGCTAAGATGTCATAGCGAATGGATGTGTTTTTGATCGCCTCAATAAAGCGACGTGATTTTTTAAAGGTAAATGGTAACTATTTTTATTTGTTCATTTATTCTTATAATATTCATTGTTTATTATATAATTATAATTTTATTATATTATTATACATTTATTATTTTTATTTATAAGAATACATAGTTCATTTTAAAGTAAGTCATAGCATACATGGATTATTTCTTTTTAAAATAAGTGTTATTTAGCGAGTTATTACGAATATTTAGTATATTATCACAAAGAATAATTATATTATAATATTATGAATAATTAATACAATGTAATTACTAAATTATTTATACATTGGCATGGATAATTGTATTTAATTTAACGTTTTTATAAATGAGGACCTATTTTCAAATTTGTAGGAAAAGTGTTTATTTCGGTTTGTTTATTTTTAAATAGTGATTTGGATAAACAATTTTCCAGTTATTTGACATTCAAACAGTTTTTAACCACAATAATAATAAAATGGTCTTATATATATTTGATGATAATTTTATACTATTATATATATATATATACATATATATATATATATATATATATATATATATATATATATATATATATATATATATATATATATATATATATTGATTTCTGTCATTCATCTTTTAAAAAGAAATAAAAATAGTAAGAATAAGTGGTCTATTTAGCGATGAAGAAGTCAAGTGTAATATATATATATATATATATATATATATATATATATATATATGCGTGTGTGTGTAAGTGTGTGTGTAAGTGTGTGTGTCAGTGTGTGTCTGTGTGTTTAAACTTTTAATTTTTATTAATTTCAACTTAAATATTACTTGAAATCAAATCTAATTTTATGTTAATTTTCCTTAGATTTCAACTCCT
>OZ038514.1:28402586-28417586 GCA_964036315.1 Acanthosepion esculentum
TCTCTCTCCCTCCCTCTCTCTCCCTCCCTCTCTCTCTCCCTCTCTCCCTCCCCCCCTCTCTCTCTACATTCATCTGTGAATATTTTTGTGTTTGGTAATGCTCATCATGTCAAGTGGCTTAATCATTCTAATATTACTGATGTTGCCGATATTCCGACTTCCAGTTTTTCCGTTGCTCAGTTTCGCAGTCACATACTGGATTTCCCTACTCGTTTCCATAATAATTTAATAATTCTGATCAACACATTTCTTTACTTGATTTGTTTCTACCTCCGCTCCTAACAATTGTTGAGCAACTCTCTCCTCTTGGCAATTCGGATTACGCTGTAGTATCAGTTGATATTTCTTTGAGTCGTCTATTAGACATGGACATCCTCTTCACAAAAAAAAATGCCTTTTTTATACCGGCGTAGAGATTGGGATTCAATTCGTGACTTTTTTCGAGGTAGCCCTAGAATTGATATCTTTAACTTTCTTATTGGGAATTGTTTTTCTTCTTGGTTTAAGCTGCAATCGATGTTTTTGTACCTTCTCGGAAGTACCCGATGAAACCACAATCTTTTTCTTGGTTTACACCTGTCTTTTCAGCAGCTATAGCCCACGTGAATCACTTTTTCCAGCTGCACCAGCGTGATAGTTCTGATCCCAGCATGCACCTCTTTGTTTCTGCTCGTAATAATTGTAAACGTGTCCTGAAAGAAGCTAAGTCTCTGCTGACATAATGAAGCACCGTATAGTGTCTAAGAAGTTTGGTTGTCGGGAGTACTGCCGGCACTGTAATGGTGTGTTAAATAAGAGTAAGCCGTATATGCTTATTCTCTTCACACTTTGAAGTGTTGAAATCTTCTGCTGATAAAATAGAATGTTTTGCTCGTAAATTATTTTCCAATTCTACTTTTGACTCTGGATTATGCTTGCCTGACTTCCTACTTAGAACTGAATTTCTATTGTGTGATATGCATATAACTCCGTTCATATAACTCCGGCCATGGTTCCTGCTATCATCTCTAAACTGGATCCCTACAAAGCATGTGCACTTGATGGTATCCCTGCAATAGTCGTTAAGAAATGTGCTCCTGAACTGGCTTCTTTTTTTCCTCTAAACTCGACAATAAATGTTTTGCTTTCTTGCATGTTAGAAATCCTCTTCTGTAGTTCCTGTTTTTAAGAACTCAGGCGAACCCTCTGATCCTTGTAACGATCGACCTTCTACGTATGTTTTGAAAAGTACTAGAGGCTCTAATTAATAGGTTAAGCTTCCCACCGTGCAGAGTCTTCTTTCAAATAAGCTATATTGTTTTACGTTTTTTTCTATGTCAACTGCTGATCCATTAACGGTTATTTCTAAAAGATTCTGTCAAGCTTTAGGTAAGAATGTTGAAGCTCTGGTAGTTGCTTTGGATATCTAGAAGGTTTTGACATGCTTATATTCTTCACAGGCTGAAAGGTTATGGTATTTCTGGACGAATTTTTGAACAGATTCAACCTTTCTTATCAAATTGCGAAATGAAAGTTATATCGAACGGCAACTCTTCTATATAATTTTGTATTAATGCATGTGTCCCTCTGGTCTCTATCCTTGGACCTACGCTGTTCCTAATTTTCATCAACAGTCTTCCTGATGTCATCAGTTCTCAACTCGGTATCTATACTGATGATGCAACTATTTACTCCTGTCTGGTAAGTTCGATAAGGTCAAATTGTCATCTGACCTAAAAAATGGACTTCAGCCTGAGGGTAAGAAATTTTAACCGTTCCAAAACAAATCTGCTGTCTTTTAATCGCCTGAGAGAACTCTTCTTGTCATCCATCAGCATGGCTGATGCCTCCATTCGAGGAGAGTGACTCATTGCGTCTTGCCAGGATAACCTTTTCCGCTGACATGAAGTGGTAAGACTATATTGAATTAATTACTCGGTTTGATGCTAGCAAAGTTGGTTCACTGCATAACATACTTAAATGCCTTTGTTTACGTTTCGGGTGTGAAAATATAAGTTAGCAGATATAGACACGGAAATGTCCCAACGAGAGATTTACATTTAAACAGAAAGGCCTATTCAAACACATGTACCCACTAAAATAACGTTTATAGTAACACAACAATAGACAAAAAGGTTTATATTTTGCCTTTACCAAGAGTACCATCTGCTGTTTCCCAATATCAGATTCTCTGTAGCACGTTAATTTCATAAAATGAAACCAACATATTTTTGTCAAAGATTAAAGATTGCCTATTTTAATACCTTATACCGCTGTCTTTTAAATAAGAACATTAATAAAAATCGTATCTAATTTTACCTGAATTTAAATAATAAACACTGGCCTGAAACTTAGCTGCCTTGTCTGAAGTCTACTTCTTGGATACGGTGAATTTGATCTGTAGGTCAGTAACTAATGATGCAAAAGAAATGTTGTTTCATCGAGGAAAAAGATCTATTGTTTTATGATTAACTGTAAGATTTCGGATAGACCTAAGTATCGAAAACTCTTTAAGAAGAACATAGAACATATCAAAAGTGTAAAAAAATAAATTGGTTTACAATAGTGAAGACACTAAAATATTTGTATAGTTTATCCTAACATTTTCTAAAAAATAATTAATGAAAAATATAAGCAAAATAAATCAGTGATAGAAGTCTGTATGAGATGTCCAGTTTTTATCGAGGGGGGTTTATTTTTCTCGTTTTATATGTATATAATTCTTTTTGCTAAAAACTCTTCGATAATTAGTCCTTGTTAAGTCAAGTGGACTCGTATTTTTGAAATAATCCGTAACGAAAAAAAAGACAGATTATAGATCTGAAGACGGATTCAGTCGAACAGTTATGGTAACATATTCTAAACTTTGGAATATTAATGATTCTCCCAAAAGACGAATACTCACTGATAATTTGCCTGTTCTGTTTTTAAATATAGAGTAGAATGAGTTTTCAGACAGAATTGTACAATTTTTAGATTTATGCTTTTATGGAATTTTATCTAATTTATATTTAATAAAGCGTTTCCCCTTTTATTTGTAATTTGTAAAATACCTAAATAATTAGAACTATTTATTTAAAGTAAACTCGGAAGATTAATTGTCATGAATAAAAATTAGAAATTTTACCTCTGCTTGACTGTCGTAAATGTGCAAGATGAAAGGTTGTTTGTATCACAATTTCTATAATTTCTGTCTGAATTTTTCATGTAAATTATGTAAATAATAATAACGCGTCATCTAAGGATGAGAAATTATCATTATTTACATTATTTACAAGTGGACCTAATCTTTGTCGTTATGATCAGAACGTTTCGGCCGTTGTGCCCTAAGGCGTTTGTCGATCCGAGTAGCATCCAGGGAGTTCCGAACTGATCATATCTAGGGATATCTCTTCTAGTTCTTATTTAGTACTGATCACCCTGTTTCCACTGTCCTAGAGACTGAACTCATAATTCACGAATTCACGAACTAAATTTTTAATTCAATAGGTTATTGTCTCGTCGGACAATCCTGTGTCTAGAACTTTGAGCCATAAACTTGCCAGCTTATGAGACTGCTGCTTCCACTTGTCACGCTTGACTGCGTCCACGGAGGCATCTCTTTTAATTTACGAAAATAAAGACAACGAGAAAAAAATAAGGAAATTGTGTCACACCAGAAATCTTCTTCGAGTGCTTCTGCTGAATTTAATTATGTAGTTTTATTGTTTTATTGGAAACGATGAGTGTTGGTATTGTATTAGCTTAACTCTAAACTTTGTAACAGAGAAACGTGGAAATGGTTCAGATGATATATGTGGCAATAAAAATTCAATAAAATCAAAATTTATACACCCACACACGCATAAACATAAATGTACGCATGCGCAAACGCACACACGTAGGTGCACACACACACACATATATATATATATATATATATATATATATATTGCAACGTCATACTGTAAATGATGTAACTGTTGTTCGGTTTTGGAGGCCGTTAAATATTGTCCGCCATTCCACTTGGTCTTTTCTTCCCGCTCAGAAATCGATCAAGTTCGTTTAAAGCACTTCAAGATGGCCGATTACTCTTTGTTTAGCTTTCGTGACCGGGGAAAAATTTACGGAGTGGACCTACGTCGAGCGTTGTTTCCTGTGCGCTCAAAGGTCAAAGTGGAATGGGAGGGGAAAAGAACGGTTGGCCTGATAGGGCCAATGGAACTGAGGTGGGCGTAGGGTTAGGGTTGTTTATGAAAAAGAGGTTTTCCTCAGTAGAGGATAGGACTGAAATTTGTATTTTTTTTATTTCGTCATAAGATGGACCATCGCAGTTAAAGAAAGCGTGGGAGATGGCCTGAGAAATAGAAAAGGAGAACGAGCTGACAAACTCACGGACATACCATAAGAAAATACACACACGCACGCACACACACACACACTGATATATATATATATATATATATATATATATATATATATATATATATATATATATATATATATATATATATATATATATATACAGAGTGGATAGTATTTAAAGAGATCAATAGGTATTACAATAGATAGCAATCAATCATCCATGTGCTTGCCGAATAAACCAGAGAGATAGCAGAAACTACTCGATGCATATTGCAAGTTGTTCATATCTATCTACTTTTTTCTGTGTCTGTCCTTTGCTTACCTACTCGTGACCGGACGACTCAAACTGCGGGAAGTTCCCAGTCAACGATGAAGGTAAAACTAGATGATATTCCGACGTCAGTCCGAACAATTGACCTCATTGGAAAATTAGTTGCTTGTTCTGAACGGAAAGGAGGAGGTTCCACATTCGCCGTCCCAGAACAGTCATGATTCCGACCCACGCACGTCTTTATAATTGTTCTTATTGTTGTAACTACAGAAGAAACTATTATTGTTATTTAGTTGTTGTTATTGTCCGTGCCGTCGTTTCTTTGCTATTGCTTCATCTTTCTCTTGGCTTTCTATTCTATTTTCAACAAAAGTAAAGATCACAAGGCTATAAACAACACACCGAAATGCACACACACACATACACACGCATACACATACACACGCGCGTGCGTACACACCAACACATATATATAGCAGTGTAGGTCTTTGCATATATATATATATATATATATATATATATATATATATATATATATATATATATATATATATATGCAAAGACCTACACTGTTAAAAAAAAGAAGAAAAACAACTATTTACAGTTATTTCCCTTTGACATCAAGCTGCTTTTGAAACAGGGGACAAAGTTGCTTAAAACCCGCAAGTATAACACACTGGTGGTTCCTTGTGTTTGAATTGAGATGAAAAGAAAGCAATCATGATAAATACTGATCTTGTTGAATACGACATGGGCCGCATCTCAACAAGAAGCGAAAGATTCTGTAAATTTAGGCTCTTTTTCTGGAAGAATGAATTCTAGGAATGCTGATTATTTAGCTTTGTGCATTTAGAATTTCGCATGGAAGAGAAAATAATTTCTTCAGAAAGTAAAAATAAGGGATATTTTGTATTTTAAAATACACGAAGGTAGTTATGCACGCACTTTCTTGAAACGCAATGATTTCACACTAAATAATTAAGCCAGTCATTCAGGAAATAATAATACTATGTGTCAATGAGTTCTGCTGACAACCGTGGAAAATCTCTTGCAATAACTTCCTCAGAAAGACCTTCATTTAGCTTCGGTCTCAGACGAAAATCATAAAATGGAAACGGCGAGCCGAGTTCAAACTCCGGATGCGACTTCTCACAATTGCCGTTATGGAAAGCTATGGTGCAAATATCTGAATGCACTGGACAATCATAAATAAACAAATCGACTATATTTCATGACATTGCAACTTTAACATGAAAGCAAAAGGAAATATGCCAAGAGGGCGAGTAACCAGCATGTGAAAACATTCTAGTTTATTTCCAAAAATATTTGCACCACAATGACACAATACATTTTGTTAAACACAAGAACGAATTGTAAACACATTCAGAATTGACAGGTTTTAAAAAATATTTTAGGAACAGAATTATTAAAGTTAATCTACATCATATTTTTTTTTATTTTTCTGTAACAAAAATTCTAGCATATTTTGGATTCATCGCAAAACTGTTCATTTTTTCCTTTCCTTTCTTTTTATCGTCTTTATTCATTCGTCTTTTTCTTTTATGGATTTTGTCTCCGATTCAATGAGTGCCTTTTACTCTCTCTTCCTGTCTCCATCTCTTAATGTTTCTCTCTCTCGCTTTCATTTACCTTTTGTCAATTATTTGGGACCCAAAATGTCAGTTCGTATTACAAACAGCATTTCCGGATAAACAAACTTTTCGACCATCTTAACATACGGCAAAAGGTCAGTAGAAACTAAACTACCTAAACTTCCTTTTCCTGGATGCAAGACCAGATTGAGATCATTGACGTTGAAATAGACGATGGCTATTTCAGAATTAGCATGAGCACTGTGCAAACGAGGAAGTTTAAAGATGACGGATGATGAGTAAAGAATTTCAATGAATTTTATACACTTTGGAATTCGATACAAAAGAACGCATAACAGATTTTAAGATTTTAGCTTCATTTTATGAGATTTTTTCATTATTTTTCACTGTTATTTGATTCTAGATTTCTTTGTAACCATTTTAATTTATTCTTTTCAAGGTGTTTTTAACTCTTCTTGAATGGTTCAACATTCATTTTCTTTAACGTGTTCTGTACTTTTTCATATTTTTATTTAATTTTTGTAAGATTTATTTCTTTTTCATTTTTAATTCTTTCTTTTCTATTAACTTTTCATTCTTTCTTTCTCAATTTCAATTTTGTATTACTTATCCTGAAGTGAAGTCCGGAAAACGAGCATATATGAAATAAAAGTTATACTTTCGTGTGTGTGTATGTATGTATGTATGTATATGTGTATATATATATATATATATATATATATATATATATATATATATATATATATATATATATATATATATATATATATATCGTTAGACTACATGTATTTAAATTCATACTAATTTAAAATCTGAAATTAAGAGATCTTTTCTGAATATCAACAATATCGGATTCAATTTCACATAGAACAAAGAAAAAACATTTGTGAGAAAAATCAAGTAGAAATCTATTCATCTGGTATGAGATTTGATGATGCAACAATTGTTTATTTCTCACTTTTATTTAATTGTAAAAGATTCAGTATGATCACTGTACTTTTAATTACTGGGACGTTGAAGATACAAAAACATGTATAGTTAAGTTGATTTTAAAGATTTATATATATATATCTATCTCTCTCTCTCTCTCTCTCTCTCTATATATATATATATATATATATATATATATATATATATATATATCGTTCATTAAATACGGCACACAAGGAAGATTTAATCAACTCTTCCTTTTCTGCTGTATTTAATGAAAGATATCTAAAAGAAAGTTTGCTGCCTATATATATATATATATATATATATATATATATATATGGGAGGAGAGCGGGATGCGTGTATTCGCATCATGTATATACGTAAATACATCGCAGAAGTCTACTAAACTTGGTTGCTATACTAACAACGTTTCAGTCGTTCTACCTTCCAGTCTTCTTCCGGTGTCGTATTCATTAACTTTCTCGTCATTTTTAACTTCACCTCTTATTCAATCCATGAAGGTAGTCTGTTTTCATTTCCGCTTTGCGCAATCTACTCCAGTGGATTGTCCGATTCAAAATTTCAAAAATATTGCATCAAGAAGGTCGGAATGCCTGAAACGTTGTATCTTTAATTACCGAGAGGATTATATTAATTTGAACGTAATGGCATATAAAAAATAATAATTTCTCATCTGGGAATTCCGTCATTATTTACATAAAATATTCTTGTGTTTCTGCCTCTCTGAAATGCATTTTTATCTATATATATACTATATTGCTGACTGACCGAATATATGCACAGGATTGTGTGTAGGTCTTTACACACACACACACAGACACACGCACACACACACCTCACGCACATATATATACATATATACAAATAATTAAATAGCAATATTAATGTGATTAATGGCGAAATCACTTCGCTAACAGGACTTAATGAGACACTAACTTACTATCAACTCCTTGAATAATAAGATCCATCTGACAACAACTAGAATATAAGGATCTTATTATTCAAGGAATTGATAGTAAATTAATATCTCAGCTAAGTGATTTCGCCACTAATTACATTAACATTGCTATTTAATTCTTTGTATAAATTGTTTCTTTATATATATATATATATATATATATATATATATATTAGTTCCACTAGTCAAGTTGATTTTAAAGATTTTTTTAACAAGAAAGCCGCAACATTATGAAAACCCTGAGCAGAAGAAAGTCACGAGTTTCTTATCAAATTTCTCGTCATTTTGATTGATTATAAGAGAAGAAAAATCATCAGAACTACACAACTTTCAGATTCTGCACCAAGATTCAAGCTGAAACAGGTTTAAGAAATTAGCAAAATTCGTGTCATAAGTAAATAGATATGAAGAATCAGTCAGGGAATGTACTTATTTTCTTTTTGAACGATATATAAAATATAGCTGTGAGAGAGATGGGATGGAAAAGAATCACATTTATATAGACAAAAATGAAGACAAAGCAGACATGATTAATATCGGGAAATTATAACATAAATCCTTGATCCATTGTCCACGTCTTCATTTTTGAGTGCGTGACCTCTTTGGAATATCAGGTGCTTTAAGCTTGGATGTGCGAGTGGTGTAATGTATAATAGCTCGGAATTAGAAATCAGCGAATGTTCCAGTTCCAGTCGGGTTCGTTATATTCACTTACGCGTAAATACCATTGGGAAAGGTATGAATCCACCTCTCCTCCTTCCATCTATGGCTTAAATTAGTAGGACTTGTATCACTAAATCATTATTATCTCCAAAAAATTTTTTACTATCTAAAATAAATTTATAGCTTTAAATAACCTTCAAATCAAGTAATAAAACCAGTTTAATACTAGTAATGAGAAAAGTAAAAATGACGAACATCGACGTCGACGTCTTTTTGTAATCTTGTTAGCAATATATCCATTTATCTATATTGAACAAATGTCATGCATAACTATCCAGTTAACAAGTCAGACACACATGAACACACACACACACGCGTGTACGCGCACACGTCCATAATGAATGAACATTTAAAAACATAATATATAAATATACATAAAGTAGACACATAGGCACATATGTAAAGACACAAAAAAGACAATATTAATAAAACATGTATAAATGCTTATCTAAAATGACTCGAAAATATGCTGTGCGAAGTTTCCTAAATCTAAATCATTCTGGCAGGTTAAATTCGAAGATCCTATGACGAGGACTTGTAACTTTTGCGTTACTTCAACTTTAATCAATTCTGACCTGTCCAAAACGAACATGGCTTACTCTTCACCGCATGGTTGCCTTCCTTTTTGAATCTCCGGACGCAAAATTCGACAATCTCTTTCCTGGTCTCTTCGATGGCAAATGGTATCATGTATTCACCTGCCACGGCTTTTCAGCCTTAGACACAACCAGAAGTTGGTAGTGAAAAGACCGGAAATCTAGCAATCAGCATGGCCGCGGCGCAGGCGCACTGATATCTACCGGTCTAATATGATCCATCCGGTCGGCGGACCTCCAATCAGGAAGTTATGGGACAATGAAGAGGAGGTAGGGTGTGGAGATTGTTGTAGGATTGATAATGCTTTATAAGAGGAGGGAACAGAACAAGGGGCAGATATAGGAGAAAATTAAATGAGAAGTTATAAAGAAAAGAGAGATGGGAAAGAAGAGAAACGAGGAAGTTTGTCAGATGTTAACAAAACCAAAGGGCAACGGGAGTAGCGAAAAGACGAATTGACTTCAAACTATTAAGTGCTGTAAATCGACAGGCAGTTACAAAATGGCTACCGATCCTTAGTAAAGGCCATGGGATTAAAAATTCGATACACAGTAGAGAAAAATATTCTTGAAAGAAAAATAGCTACATAGTAAAATAGAGAAAGAGAGAGTGAGAGTAAGAGAGAGAGAGAGAGAGAGAGAGAGAGAGAGAGAGTAATAATATAAAAGAAAGCAAATGAAGTGCTTCGTGGAAATATATTTGAAGCCAGTTCTGAATTCCAATCGATAATTTGGGTTTGTTGCCTTGAGAATTATTACAAATAAACGTAATTAAAAAAGAGTTGAGAATGGAACAAAGGTAAAAAACGGAGAACACTTGATACTTTATTTAAAAAAGAGAAAGAAACTGGTGGTTAGAATATAAGTATACTGATTAGTAATATATTTAGAAAAAATAAGCAATAGAAACAAAGGAAAACCATTTATACCTGATATCAGGAAAGGTGATTTATTTCTAATTATTAAATAATGATTTTCATGATTTCTTTTAAATTATGAACATATTCTCCTATCTTTAATGATTTCCTATTTCTATATACATACATAAAATATTAGGAAAATTAATGACAAAAGGGAAAAGTATCGTGTGACTCGTTTCGTCCTTTAAGACTTCATTGGAATCAAGTGATGTTTATGAAGGATATATTATAAATATATGTTTGGGTATACAGTCTAGCCAACTTCATTTATTTTCTCTTTTGTTTATATTTTTATCAATCTTGTTATTACGTAGCCGATATTGCAATAATAGAAGATCTGGCAAGAAAAGTGAAATGTCGTAAAAACCTGGACTGCTGATGATCTAACGATTAAAGCACTTCTTATACACTTTCATCTAAGTAAATTGCTTTTTCTTTTAATAAACGTAGCATTTTTTCACTTTGTAATTAATTAACATTGCTTTGGTATACAATAAATTATATATCATTTTTTCCCATATATACAATAGATATAGACATAACAATGAATAATTTCTAAAACTCTTTCTATAAGTAATCAAACTTTCCACTCATCTAATTAATAAGCACTTGATGTTATCCTACCACCACATCCCTCTGTTTTTACGTATATATATATATATATATATATATATATATATATATATATATATATATATATATATATATATATATATAGGCATATTTATATCCACATATGTATCACGGTATACCTGTAATGTTGCACCACCCATCATCAATCCTGCTATTGTTGAAGAAACGCCGGCTTAACCGCAATGCGATAACGGGGTGGTTGGTGGAATGTCGCCAAAATGTCACTGAGAGAAGAAAGTAGAAAAGAAGAAGCCGCAGTCAAGAGAATGGTTAGAAAAAGTTCTAGAGAAAGAGGAAGATGGGAAGGGTTGAAGGTGATTTAATATGTAGGGAAGAATTTCAAGAGAATTAATTGAATAAAAGAAATGGTTATAGCCACGTCGCGGGTCGGATAACGTTTGGGAGCGTCAGAGGAAACAAATCAGGATCTGGTTGGAACACAACGAAGGGACGGGGGTGAATTTCGAGAAGAATTGATGGATGGTCAAAAGAAGAATAAAGAAAAGTAAGAGAATCAAGCATGGATTAAAGACAGAACGAAAGAGAGAAAGAATGGTTATAACAAAGAAAAGATTAAAAAAGGAAAGAAGAAAAAACGGAGAACATATAATAAAAAGGTATAAAATTAATGAATAATATTAGCAACTGAGAACAAAGTGAGGATGAACAAAGAAATTTCAAAAGCGTCAGTATCAATTCTATTGTTGAATGTGAAAGGATAATTTCTGGAGATGCGTAGTTCGCCATGAAAAGCTCTAAATGACTCCGTTTCTATTTTCAGCGTAAAAATATCCGCATCCAATCGGTGAGCGTTTACAATGCTTGACTTTCTATTTCTTCTATTCGTTTTCTTTGCTTTCTTCTTCTTCTTCTTCTTCTTCTTCTTCTTCTTCTTCTTCTTCTTCTTCTTCTTCTTCTTCTTCTTCTTCTCCACCTTCTTCTTCTTCTTCTTCTTCTTCTTCTTCTTCTCCACCCTTCTTCTTCTTCTTCTTCTTCTTCTTCTTCTTCTTCTCACTCTTCTTCTTCTTCTTCTTCTTCTTCTTCTTCTTCTTCTTCTTCTTCTTCTTCTTCTTCTTCTTCTCCACCCTTCTTCTTCTTCTTCTCCACCCTTCTTCTTCTTCTTCTTCTTCTTCTTCTTCTTCTTCTTCTTCTTCTTCTTCTTCTTCTTCTTCTTCTTCTTCTTCTTCTTCTTCTTCTTCTTCTTCTTCTTCTTCTTCTTCTTCTTCTTATTCTTCTAGTTCTTCTTCTTCTTCTTCTTCTTCTTCTTCTTCTTCTTCTTCTTCTTCTTCTTCTTCTTCTTCTTCTTCTTCTTCTTCTTCTTCTTCTTCTTCTTCTTCTTCTCCACCCTTCTTCTTCTTCTTCTTCTTCTTCTTCTTCTTCTTCTTCTTCTTCTTCTTCTTCTTCTTCTTCTTCTTCTTCTTCTTCTTCTTCTTCTTCTTCTTCTTCTCGATTCTATTTTATTTTCGATTTTGTCTAAGAGCTGAATCACCTCCATTCCTGATGTATTCCTCTGGTAAGAAGCGGTGTCCCAGACGGTAAGCTCCTTCCCAAGAACCTCTACTTTTGTGGAAGAGTCTTCCGTAAGAATGCTCCTCAAAACACTGTAATCTCAACCTTTTCAACTCGACAGTCAATCGTTATCTATCCACCATATCTTCAAAATCTGCACTTCATTAACCTTGAGCAGATCTTGCACCTTGTGTTGGGTTTACTTTAGTAAAAAAAAAAAAAAACTTTTCTTTTTTCTCTCATTCCACCCACCTTTTTCTTTAGTAGTACCGCAGAAGCATCACGTGTACTGTATCTATATCAGTGTTTGTAGCACCATCTTCAGGGTGATTTTGAATTCAACGTCTTCTTTCTCTTAGACTGGTTGCTACCTCAAGGCAAGAAAGCTCAGTCACTCCTGTTTAATTCATAGGAGGAAGATATGGATTCATGCCTTTTCCCAGGGATATTGGTACAAAAATGAACGTAACTAACTGGGCCTGAAACAAAACCCAAATTATCGATTGGAATTCAGAACTGGCTTCAAATATATTTCCACGAAGCACTTCATTTGCTTTCTTTTATATTATTACTCTCTCTCTCTCACACACACACACACTCTCTCACACTCTCGCTTTCTCTGTATCTGTTTTTCTTTGGAGAATATTTTCTCTACTGAGTATCGAATTTAGCTTGCCGATTTCTTTCTGAGTTTTTAACCATTACAATATCTGAACATTTCCACCTTCTTTCCTACACTTGAAATTCTACCATTTCCTCTATCGTATCTGATAAACCTTCTTTCCCTTATTCACTTGTTTCATTCATTTCTTAATGGCTCCCCTCATTGAATTCTTTTACATTCTTTCCGATACACTATATTTATTCGAACTTTCTTTCTTTTAGTCTGTTTTCTCTATTTTTTTAATTTTTAGTATTTTCTTGTCATTTGTGTATACGTTGTATATTTATTCATCTGTAATGAAAACATTAAATTTATTTATCGGAAGTACCACGTGATTTGTTATGTCGGCTGATTTTCCCATGTGGATGACGTTACATTGACTTCATGCTTTACTTTCATAAAATTAAAACTGAACAATTAAAATTAGTTTTTATGAAAATAAAGTTACCAGCAAATTTAATTACTAAAGTTACCAGCAAACCATTTTCATTTAATTTAATTACTAAATGTCTGATTTAAAAGAAACGAAATGAGTAGCGATAAAATTATTATGATGTGAATTTATGGTACTATGAAAAGAATAGATATTTGTGCAGTGATTAAGGGAAAATATCTAAACTCGGATTCAATGGTTTCAAATCATATCGATAACTTATAGCACCACACGACAGTATGCGTCGGATGAAAGAGAAGTTGCAATTTCGAAAGAATCATCGATGCTGAAAGAAGGAAAAGAAAAACTGAATGAAAAGATAAAAGATTTAATATACAATCCGGTTTAATTTGACTGATCCAGCAATGATACACTAGACAAAAAAAAAATTGTTAAAAGAACTTGTCGGAACCTGAATTCTCGATTTACTTGCGAAACACGTTGACGTACAACTCGAGGAACTAGTAGAATCAAAGTTGGTAATTTTACACGAGCTGCTTAAAAAAGATTCTACAAAAAGAATACTGAATTTTCTTACAGGAATATTCATCATCTCTACACTAGATCATCTCAAAGTATGTGGACTTGATGATATCCCGGCAATGGACTCTCTATAATCAGTACCTTGTTGCTTCCGGGTTTGCTGTCTGTTGGAAATCCTCAACTGGAATTTCTGATTTTAAGAACGCAGTCGAACCATCTGATCCTTCTAACTATCGATCCACTTAACTACCACTTTTTGGTAAAATATTAGATCTTCTAATCAACTCTGAATTGGTTACGCATTTCACCTCGTAGAGTCTTCTTTCAGATAAGCAATATGGCTTTCACTTCTCTGATGTATTAACGGTTATTGTTGAATGAGTCTATCAAGCTTTAGATAAGAATGGTGAAGCTCGGTCTGTTGGCATTTGACAGGGTTTGGCATATTAGTTTTTTTCACAAGTTGAAAGTTTATGGACGAATTTTTTAACTGATTCTGTCTTTTATTTATCGAATCGCGAAATGTATGTTGTCTTGAACGGTCCCTCTTCTAGATCCTTTTGCATTAATATAGGCATCGCCGAAGACTCTATCCTTGGGGCTAGGTTATTCCTAATATTCCTTAATAACGTTGTGAGGGTCTCAGTTCTCAAGTATTTATTCCTGTCTTAATAGTAAGTCCGATAAGGTAAGTAGGTTCGATAAGGTCAAATCGGCAACTCATCTCAAAAATGATCTACATTCTGTTGTTAACTAAGGCGAGAAATGATTTGTTAATTTGAATGCCTCCAGAACGAAACTGCTCTCTTTTTCTTCTTTCATCAGCTTGGCAGATGCTAACTTCTCGGTCTCGCGCTTTCTCTCACGTGAAGTGGGAAGTCTGCGTCGTGCTAGACAATGTTTTCTTGCCAGAATCTATC